>JARQOC010000008.1:44766222-44803648 GCA_033576535.1 Allobates femoralis | reverse complement strand
CATTAGCGTCACCATCCCGCTTCTCTGTCTTCTAAAACGCTCTCTGCTCAAAAGCAAAGACGATGCATTGCAGGCGGAGCACGATGAGTTGGAGCAAGAAACCGTACTGGGTGATTACACACAGCCCAGCCTCATCTCATCCCAATGTGCATTGGAGGACTATGACGAGGAGGAGCATGATGAAGAAAAAGAGCTACTTTCATGCGGAATTGATGGTAATATATGCACAACCATCAGACCGTCGGTTCAGCGTGGATGGCTAAAGGACAGGGGAGAGGAGGAGGAGGATGATGCCAGAATGGACAGTCATGCTGTTGGTGAGGACGCAGAAGTCTTGCCTGTTAACAGTCTGGCGCACATGGCTGACTTTATGTTACGCTGCCTGTCTCGTGACCCTCGCATTATCAACATCTTGGCGGACACCCATTACTGGTTGGTGACACTTTTAGACCCACGCTACAAGGAGAACTTTAGTTCTCTTATTCCTGAGGAAGAGAGGTCTACAAAAATGCTGCAGTACCAGAAGGCCTTAGTTGCGGAATTAGTCAAAAAATTCTGAAAACGCTAGCAGCAAAGGTCACGATTCGGTGGACAACCAAGGCGTCCGACCGAGAGAGGCACAAGTACAATCCAGCAGAGGTAGGGGAACACTCTCAAAGATCTGGACACTTTTCTCAGCACCTCCCGTAGCACAGGCTCTGAGGTGCGGGGTAGTGTCACAAGGACTGCAAAGTTTGCGAAGATGCTGAGGGAGTACCTTGCCGATCGTACAAAAGTGCTCCTAGACTCCTCTGTGCCTTATAGTTATTGGGTATCCAAGCTGGAAACATGGCAGGAATTGGCTCTCTACGCCTTGGAAGTCCTGGCCTGCCCTGCCGCTAGCGTTTTATCAGAGCGTGTTTTTAGTGCCGCATGTGGAATCATTACAGATAAACGCACCCGCCTATCAACTGAAAATGCTGACAGGCTGACTCTGATCAAGATGAACAAGGGTTGGCTTGGGGCTGACTTCAACACACCACCACCAAATGATAGCGGAATTTAAATTTTGTGTCGGTAAATTGCCATGCACCTCTGCACACCCACACATGGTTACACACTTCATGACTTTGGCTACTTGCTGTACTGCTCCTCCTTCTCCTCATCCGCCTCCATCATATGATCAGTGCGACCGTGATTCATGATGCCTCGAAAACATAATTTTTTTACATCATATTTATGATGATGATGACCCTAATCATTCAAAAGTTAAGCAGTAGTTTCATGTATACCCCCCAGGCGTAAATGTTTTAGTCCATGCTTACAGAATGGGCATTACAAGTACAGGAGACCCTCTCCTTTGTAATGGAAACAATATTTAGAGGCTCTCCTCCATGTTTATTTCCAGGGGCATTGAAGTGCCTCACAATTTTTGGCTGCCCTGCCTAGGGCAATACTACAAAAGACCCACTTCCTTAAAATGGGCACATTATTTAAAGAGCCCCCCATGCACGTCTCTATCCAGGGGCACTTAAGTGCCTCCCAACTTTGGCTGCCCTGCCTAGGGCAATACTACAAAAGACAAAGTTCTTTAAAATGGGCACAATATTTAAAAAGGCCCTCATGCACGTCTCTATCCAGGGGCATTGGGTTGCCTCCCAACTTTTGGCAGCCCTGCCTAGGGCAATACTACAAAAGAGCCACTTCCTTTTAATGGGCACATTATTTAAAGAGCCCCCCATGCACGTCTCTATCCAGGGGCACTTAAGTGCCTCCCAACTTTTGGCTGCCCTGCCTAGGGCAATACTACTAAAGACCCACTTCCTTATAATGGACACATTATTTAAAGAGGCCCTCATGCACGCCTCTATCCATGGGCATCATAGTGCCACACAATTTTCGGCTTCCCTGCCTAAGGCAATATTACAAAAGACCCACTTCCTTATAATGGACACATTATTTAAAGAGGCCCTCATGCACGCCTCTATCCAGGGGCATCATAGTGCCACACAATTTTCGGCTTCCCTGCCTAAGGCAATACTACAAAAGACCCACTTCCTTAAAATGGGCACAATATTTAAAGAGGCCCTCATGCACGCCTCTATCCAGGGGCATTGGGGTGCCTCCCAATTTTTGGCTGCCCTGCCAAAGGGCAATACTACAAAAGACCCACTTTCTTAAAATGGGCACATTATTTAAAGAGTCCTTCATGTACGTCTCTTCCCAGGGGCATGGAAGAGCCACACAATTTAAAAAAAAAAAATCTTTCATATAATCCATAAAACTAACATACACCAACTCTGTCTCACAAGTGGGTATGAGCCCTTAATATTTTCTCCAGGAAAATCTATTTTGGTTTCATTTTGTAAAGTTTTCTTGACAGTCCGTAAAAGTGGCGTAATGGTCTGACAACATTGTTCACAGCAGTGACCTTGGGGTCTGAAATGCTTCCAGGGGTCTTCCCCATGCTGTTCCCATGTCTTTTGAGCACTGTTCTGATACTTTTGTGACATTTTTAGGGGTTTTCCATGCTGCCGGGGGTCATGCCAGAAAAATACTCGGATCTCCCATAGGATAACATTGGGCTCGGTGCTCGGGCCGAGTACACGAGTATCTTGGGATGCTCGGCCCGAGCTTTGAGCAACCGAGTATTTTAGTACTCGCTCATCTCTAGTCATGACGTATAACTTGGGCCTACGAGATCTAGAGGTGGAGCAAATCACACTGCTGGAGAAGTCTGAAATGAAGGACCTATGCACCATTCTGTACAGTATTGAAATGTCAACGAAGATGTTTAGTGATGATTAGGCCATTATCAGCACGACTATTCCTGTCATTTACATGGTGTAGCACACTTTGAACAGTATTCGGAGTTAGGTGGTGGCACTACCCTACCCTAAACCTATCTATCTTTGTATTCACTCACTAGCTGACTGAGAGAACACAATTTAGTTTGCACTGTTTAGCGGTCGCACTCAGCAGCAGCAGCGGGTGCCGTCTAACACCCTGCAGCAGCTATCAGCAAAATGGTGGCGATCGTTAAAATGTCCGAGTCTTATAGGGCTAGGACATGTGACAGACACAGCCAATGATAACCTTGGTTGTGTGAAAAAATGCACTTTGCAGTGTGGCACTGTGATTGGCTAGCAGCCTGAACCGCCCCACTGTACATGCTTTAGGAGAAAAAAAAAAGAGCGCGACCTTATTGCTGCAGCTCTGATACAAGTCCCCCTGCACACCATACACACAAACTGGATATTAACATTCATTTGCAGTATTAGGGCTAGGTTTAGGGTTAGGAAGATTAAGCTTTTGGTGATCAAAGCGTTATCGAACATATACTAAAACTGCCGAATTTCAAGCAAATTGTTCTAATTCGGCGAATGACTCGAACACCGCCAAAAACAGCTCGAATTTGAGATTGGCGAACAATTCGAATCGAACACCGCTCATCTCTAGTGATCAATACTTTTTTCATCTGTTGTATGCATTTATAGGATTTTGAATTCTACTAGGGCTCATACATCTTACCAACATGCAAAGACCACGATTTAAAAATGTTGGCACCGGGGTCCACCAGACATAAGTTAAATCCCTGCCTGTACTCCTACACCCAGCTCCATGTCCCCATTTCATTACCTTGAAAAGGCAGCTGTTATCTAATCCTTCAATCCATCTTCTTGTGACTAAGGAGTTTGGAAAGAAAGAAAAGAGCTAATTTCTGTGATTCAATAAACATTACAAAATGTCAAAGATTGGATTGCATTATTGAATTATGTAAAGATTCTATGAAATGATGGTGACCTTTAAAAGTAGTCATAACTCTCCTAGTGTCTTCTGGTCTCAGAAGCCAACAACATTCACATTTTGTGGTGTAGTCATCATAATGTTTCTACACTATGGATATTCCTTTTATGAGTAAACCAAATAGGTGCAAAAGCCATCCCCATCTGTAATCAACAGGTTAAAGCGAACCTGTCACCCCCCCTGGACATCAAAAGCTAAAATAGCCACCTTCTGCAGCACAAGGCTGCATTCAGAAAAGGTGGCTATAGGCTTTTGATGCCCTATATTCACCCAAATATGAACTTATATAAAGGCTTACACTTAAGACGACCTAAGACCGGGAGGAGGGGTTTCGCGCTCCTCCGACCCGCCCCCTCTTGTCAATCATGCTCGTCGCCTGCTGCTGCCTCTCCTCACAGTCTAGCATGAACGCGCGCCTCCGTTCTCCTCTATGGTGCCGCGCATGCGCTGTGCGCACAGCCCGACGGCTTCCTGGACACCCAGCGCACAGCGCATGCGCGGCGCCATTGAGGAGAACGGAGTTGTGCGTTCATGCTAGACTGTGAGGAGAGGCAGCAGCAGGCGACCAGGCTGATTGACAAGAGGGGGCGGGTCGGAGGAGCGCGAAACCCCGCCTCCCGGTCTTAGGTCGTCTTAAGTGTAAGCAGTTATATAAGTTCATATTTGAGTGAATATAGGGCATCAAATGCCTATAGCCACCTTCCCTGAATGCAGCCTTAGTGCTGCAGAAGGTGGCTATTTTAGCTTTTGATGTCCAGGGGGGGTGACAGGTTCGCTTTAAATCTGGGGAATCAGGAAGGAATCAAAAATATCGGCTGCAGGAAAGTAGTCAGGTTATGTCTGTTTGCTTTTAGGTGCACATGTGTGCAAAGGCTGGAACAGCAATGGAAACTGAAAAAGATCATTAACAATGATTTTGTTGGTCATGTAGCACAAAGGTGCAGGCTCATAATACTATATTAAAATTAAATATATAGGAAAAAGTAAATCATAATTTGTGTAATTCTATTCTCATATACCTATGCAAGGTACTATAGTATTCAAACATATTTTAGAATGAATATTTATGTACTGTACAGATGGCATCCATCTATAAGATTACTCAATGCATTAGTAAATTATTTCTGCAAACCCTTTATAGCACAGGGCGTACTTTACTGTACGGTATCATGGACTATAATTAAATTGCACGATATAAGCATAAATTAGTCGTACCCGGTTAAATGTATGTGATATGCTGTGGCATATGCCTACTTTCTTAGCTCAGAATTTTATTTATGTCGATAAAGCATTATTTACTACTACACCTATCCTCATATGATATAAATCCTTGTATGCAATCAACTTATATTTTTAAAATATGCAGTGAAGGTCTTAAATTATACCTGTCATTTCATTGTATTACTGCATTCATCACCTAAAACAGGATAAAACAGTTTTTCTAGTGTGTTTACCTGCTTGATTAATCCAAAACTGTCTCATTCCCTGTAATTTGCCAACTCATCATTCTGAGTTAAGTACAATAGGTTCTGGAACATTCTTTTCTCCATTTCCTTATCTGCCCTGAAATTAAAGTTGACCTCTCATACATGCTTGCACCTACTTTGAAATACAGATTAACAGTAACAGAGAGACAAAGACTCAATCCCAGTACCTGCAATCCTCAATTACCTCTGCCTAATTTGAGTAACAAGTTACACTGAAGGGATGTGATGCTAGTCACTACAAAAACAGAGATGTGAAAAAGTCACTACTTATCAGGTAAGAGGCAAAAGGATAGCCAGGCAATCGGGAATCAGTTCCAGGAGAGATGCAGTATCTGGGAGTAGACAGAAACGTGGTCGAATAACAGTCCAAGGTCAGGTTTTCCAGGAGAGCACAATGAGAATCCAGGTGTTAAACCAGGGCTCTCAAACACATAGCCCGCATGCCGCATGCGGCCCCTGGGGCTTCACTGTACGGCCCGCGGCACCGTGGACAACTTAACCATGTCGGCGGTCCAGTGCAGGGGGCCGCCACGATCCCCGCTGTGTTATGAATTCCGGCCGGTGGCACTGACAAGCTCTGTAACTCAGCAAGATCAATGAAATTTGCTCGACAATGAGAGACCCGCACCTGCCATTAGCGTATAATGTCATGTGCAGGCCTCTCATTGGCTAGCAGCTTGCATTGATCTTGCTGAGCTACAGAGCTTGTCATTGCTGTGGCCGGAATTCATAACAAAGCAGGGATCGTGCACTGCACTGTACTGCCAGCATGGTTAAGGTTAGAAAAGTGTGTAAGAGAGAATGTATGTGTGTGAGAGCGAGTGTGTGTGTGTGTGTGAGTGTGTGAATGTTAGTGTGTGAGAGTGTTGGAATATGTTTAGTGTAACAATTCCATTTCTGAGTGTGTAAGTGTTCTATTGCTAGGTTTGTGCATTGTCTATAAAGTTAGATTAAAAAAAAAAACACTCCAGAGGCCACACACAGGAAAGACCATGTGACTGTACTCAGTTTCCTGTGTCTGTTCATGAGAGGAGAAGCAGTCTGCTGATGCTGCACAGAGACACTTAAGAAATGTATATTTGATTCCACAACTACGATATCTGTACCTGTTTATTGCTAATTAAATGCTATGGTTCTGTGCATGTCTAAAGTTAGATAAAAATAAGCGAAACACTTCCAGAGGCACCCAGCTATCAGCGAAATGACTGTGACTGCCATACTGCAGTTTCTGCGTGCTCATGTTCATGAGAGCAGAAGCCAGTCAGGATGCTGTGCAGTAGCACAGAGAAACACTGAGTGAAGAAGATGCATGAAAAATGCACGAGCAATTCCATGATTACTACATATTATCTATAACTTTTTTAGCAAAAACGATATTTGCGTTAGCCTAGCATTGCACAAAGCTCTGAGTTGTACAGGCAAAGTATCGAATGATCACTGCCAAAGTTGGGAGCTACAAGAACAGGAGTGCACAAGCAGAGACAAATGCAAGATGCCAAGCAAAGGCCACAATCAGGATTATCGAATCCTTGAAATTCAAGGTAAGAATCTATCTCATAAGAGAAGATACATGGAAATATACACAGGAACAAGTGCCTCATCCATTACCAGATGATTGGCTAGAGAAGGATCAGAAAACACAAACCATTATCTCCCTCAAGGCCACTTTACACACACAGATATCTGTGAACAACTTCTGAACAGATCTCTGGTTGCAGGGAAATCATGGACACATTGTTCCATTTTGTTGCTGTGTACAAAATGGAGCAATGTGTCCATGATTTCACTGCAACCAGAGATCTGTTCAGAAGTTGGTCACAGATATCTGTGTGTGTAAAGTGACCTTTAGTGTAGATGATGATCAGATTGTGCATATATGAAAGTGTGCAACTGCAAAAAAGATGTGGGATGAGTTACAGAAAGTGCATGAAAGATCGAATCTCAGCAATAAGCTTTATCTCATGAGAAAGCTGTACTTAGTCTAAGCTAAGTGATGGCCAGAATATGCAGGACTATATAAGAAACACCCTAGAGAGTGTGGAGCGTCTCAGGGGTACTGGAGAAGAAATTAAGCACTTTTATGTTGCTGCACTATTATTACCGTAAGTGGTCTTCCAGAAAGTTATGACACACTTGTCACTGCGCTAGATGCATGGCCAGATGATGAGCTCACACTATAATATGTCAAAGGCAAGCTTGTATATGAATTCAAGTGGAAAATGCACAATGCACAATGTAAGCAGCAGTAATGAATCCAGAGCACAAAGAGCATTAAAGACACAGGACTTTCCTAAAAATAAGAACAATCTAAGGTAACCTCGTGAATGTTTTGTCTGTAAAAAGCCTGGCCACTTTAAAGCATACTGCAGAGTTTGGAAAGCAAGAATGAGTCAGCTTAAAAAGCAGAACAGTAATCAAAGGGTGAAAACAGCTGTAAAGGAAAAGTCTGCATGTGTTGAAGCTGCATTTAATACTAGTACTGGCTCATCTGCAAAGCATACATGGTGCATAGACTCTGGTGCAAGCAGCCATATGACAAATAACAAGGATTTCTTCACTGACCTTGATGAAAGCAAGTCAGAAAAGGTCATCTTAGCTAATATTCAATATATGACTTCAAAAGGAGTACGAGACAGCTACCTCCACTGTCCAGTTTCCTAAGCACAAAGCAGAAAGATCCCAGTAAAGGATGTTCTCTATATTCCTAGTCTTGAAAGCAATCTTCTGTAAAGAAGCTTATGCAAAATGGGAATGTAGTTACTTTTAAAGACAACAGCTGCATTATGTCAAAGTAGAGTCACACTCTTGCAGAAGGAAAATTCCAAAATGAACTTTATCAGCTAAAATACAAAGAAACAGTGTACAGTTCTGGACAAGATCTGCATGAGAACTGTATCCATTTATGGCACAGACGTCTTGGGCACAGAGACCCAGAAGCAATAAGGAATCTAGGTCAACTTGCAAATGGTGTTGAAATCAACCAATGTAGTCAAATGATGAAGTTCACTAGTTGTCTTAAAGGGAAAATGTTACCATCAGTGCTCAAAACAAAAACCAACTGCACTGGCAGGATGCAGTCAGACCCCACTATGTGAAGCAAGCCAGGTGCAGGCTAATAAATCACCTCAACCTACAACAAAGTGTGGGAGATGACTTGCCATGCACACAAAGGGCCTGCATAGGACACCATTCACACTGATACAGTGTTGGCCAAAAGTATTGACACCCCTGCAATTCTGTCAGATAATACTCAGTTTCTTCCTGAAAATGATTACAATCACAAATTCTTTGGTATTATTATCTTCATTTAATTTGTCTTCAATGAAAAAACACAAAAGAGAATGAAGCAAAAAGCAAAACATTGATCATTTCACGCAAAACACCAAAAATGGGCCGGACAAAAGTATTGGCACCCTCAGCCTAATACTTGGTTGCACAACCTTTAGCCAAAATAACTGTGATCAACCGCTTCCGGTAACCATCAATGAGTTTCTTACAATGCTGTGCTGGAATTTTAGACCATTCTTCTTTGGCAAACTGCTCCAGGTCCTTATATTTTAAGGGTGCCTTCTCCAAATTGCCATTTTTAGATCTCTCCACTGGTGTTCTATGGGATTCAGGTCTGGGACTCATTGCTGGCCACCTTAGAAGTCTCCAGTGCTTTCTCTCAAACCATTTTCTAGTGCTTTTTGAAGTGTGTTTTGGGTCATTGTCCTGCTGGAAGACCCATGACCTCTGAGGGAGACCCAGCTTTCTCACACTGGGCCCTACATTATGCTGCAAAATTTGTTGGTAGTCTTCAGACTTCATAATGCCATGCACACGGTTAAGCAGTCCAGTGCAAGAGGCAGCAAAGCAACCCCAAAACATCAGGAAACCTCCGCCATGTTTGACTGTAGGGACCGTGTTCTTTTCTTTGAATGTCTCTTTTTTTTCTCCTGTAAACTAAATGTTGATGCCTTTGCCCAAAAAGAGAGAACATTCTTCCAAAACGTTTTAGACTTTCTCAGGTAAGTTTTGGCAAACTCCAGCCTGGCTTTTTTATGTCTCAGGGTAAGAAGTGGGGTCTTCCTGCGTCTCCTACCATACAGTCCCTTTTCATTCAGACGCCGACGGATAGTACTAGTTGACACTGTTGTACCCTCGGACTGCAGGGCAGCTCGAACTTGTTTGGATGTTAGTCGAGGTTCTTTATCCACCATCCGCACAATCTTGCGTTGAAATCTCTTGTCAATTTTTCTTTTCCGTCCACATCTAGGGAGGTTAGCCACAGTGCTATGGGCTTTAAACTTGTTGATGACACTGTGCACGGTAGACACAGGAACATTCAGGTCTTTGGAGATGGACTTGTAGCCTTGAGATTGCTCATGCTTCCTCACAATTTGGTTTCTCAAGTCCTCAGACAGTTCTTTGGTCTTCTTTCTTTTCTCCATGCTCAATGTGGTACACACAAGGACACAGGACAGAGGTTGAGTCAACTTTAATTCATGTCAATTGGCTGCAAGTTATTGCCAACACCTGTTAGGTGCCACAGGTAAGTTACAGGTGCTGTTAATCACACAACTTAGAAAAGCATCACATGATTTTTCTAACAGTGCCAATACTTTTGTCCACCCCCTTTTTTATGTTTGGTGTGGAATTATATCCAATTTTGCTTTAGGACAATTCTTTTTGTGTTTTTTTCATTGAAGACAAATTAAATGAAGATAATAATACCAAAGAATTTGTGATTGCAATCATTTTCAGGAAGAATTGCAGGGGTGTCAATACTTTTGGCCAACACTGTACATATGATGCAGAGTGTCTGAAAGCTACCCAACTGCTCTGCTGCCTGAGCAAATGGGCCACACAGTACAATACTTCTGCACCACTAGATGAATAGCGCCCCCATGGGCCCAACTCCACCCTGAATAGAATAAAAAAGTGCAAAGTCCATGTTTATTGTTCTTCATGCAAGAATACATAAAGTAATATTACCATGTGAATATGTTCAAATTGAAGTGTTTATTATCTTTAATTTTTTTTCACAAAATGTTTGATTTGCTTGTTTTGGTTTGGTTTTTTTACCACATATGTGTAGTTTGCTATTTTTCGTTTTGCTTATTACTAAGTTTTTTCTGAATATAAAAAAAAGATTTCAATTTCATTTTTCTTTTTTTTTATTTCCAAACATGTTCCCACATAGTCTAGTAATCAAAAGGTATAAAAATAATTGCGTTAGAGTATCTAAAATCAAGATTTAATAAACCGGGTCATAGTGACCCAGGAGCAATACAAGTGCAAGAGCAAGTACATGGGAACAGAACAGCAGGGTTAAACATATCTGCGGCCACAGGACAACACTATTTTCTCACACTGCTCTGGGGGGACTTTGGTCCACTCTTCTTCCAGTTTTTTCAATAGTTCTGCAACTGTTCTGGGTTTCTTGACCATAACTTTATCACTAAGGATTTTTCAGATATTTTCTATTGGGTTTAGATCAGAACTCTGGGCGGCCATTTAATTGTTTTAATTTTTTCTGTTTCAAAGATCTGCTTTACCCATGTTGCTGTGTGAAAGGGGACATTGTCCTGCATTGAAATTGCTGGCTGATTGAGTGCTGAAGGCAAGTAATGAACCATGTGTTGTTGAAGAAGTTTCTGATACAGTTGCCTTCACTCTGCCATTGTCACATCGCCATTGGACTCGTTGGCTGGCGTTCCTGCCTCGGCCGCTGGGAGGCGCCGGATTCCTTCGGCTGATGGTGCCGATGTTAGGAGGACCTTGTCCTCATATTGACCTGCTCCTTTGACGTCTACCCCTGTCGCTGAACGCCGCCGTGTTTCTCCTTTGGGTGATGTTGGATGCAGAGGACCGGGTCCTGCAGAGGTGTCTGATAGGCGCAGCCTTCGTTCTTCTGTCAGAAGTGGGGTGGTTGGTGCCAGTCGTGCATCACCATCTGGCCTGGTTCTAGGGGTGGGCCGGATGAGATCATCAGGCTCTGAGCTCCAACCTATGGAAGGTAACCGCGCTATTCAAATACATTGGAGCCTGTCTTGCAGGCCGCCAGATATAGTTTTGGTTCCCCAGTGATATAGTGTGTGTTTGGTTTTGTCTCTGACATTTGCCTGGATTTGTGACTCTACTACAGCCTGTCGATTTTGTACCTCAGCTGCCCTCCTGGTTTTGACTTTGACCTTTGCCTGGATTTTCGACTCTGCTACAGCCTGACGATTTTGTACCTTTGCTGCCCTCTCGGTTTTGACTCGGACTCCTGACTACGTTTTTCAGGTCCTGATTATTCCCTTCCTGGTGACCTTCCTGCTCTGCTGCTCATAATAGGCAGCTACCCCCTGGGCTCTGCTGTAATTTCAGATCCCTGTATAGGGGTTAATGGTCTCGGGGTTTCTCGGGGTGCTGCCTTACCAGCAGCTCAGCCTCACAGCGGATGGTCGTCACAGCCATGTAGCAATGAGATGTCCAACCCTAGCTGCAAAAAATATTCCCCAAATCATGACACTTCCTCCACCACCTTTCACTGACTTCTTTACACACTTTGGACTTTGTCTTTTCCCATTTTATTGATGAACGTAATGTTTCCCATCAGTCCCAAATAAATTAAACTTGCCTTCATCACTAAAATTAACTGTGGACCACTTCTCCTCTGTCCAAAAAACATGCTACTCGCCAAAGGTGAGTCTAGCTTTTTCTTTCATTCTGCTAACGAGAGGTTTGGTCACTGCAAAGTGGGCTTTCAGTACAAATCCTCTTAAATGTTGTGATACTTGTTTATGACAAGACAGATCCTAACCCTGTACAGTGCTGAACTGGAGAGCTATTCCAGCTGCATTGTTAAAGCAATTACCAATGGAGATTCTCTGCATTATCCTGTCCTCTCTTGCATTTATCTTTTGAGGGCAACCAGTCTTCTTGTGGGACTTGAAAGAGTTTGTAATGTTGTGAAGATGCAATATTCTAGAAATGATAGACTAGGAACAACCAATTTCTGTTGCTATGGCTGATAGGGTGACCCCTTTGGCCTGCATTTGGAAAACCTGCTCCCGGAGGGTTTCCGTCATTTTGAAAGAGCACACCATTTTTGCAAAGTGAGTGCAAACTGGAAAGTTAGGCTGCCAGTTAAATAGGGTTTGTCAGATAATTAAGGAAATTAGCACCAGATGCCAATTTACGACTCACAACTTGCAGGTATTTTACAGTGTTCTCTAATTTTGGTCAGTGTTCTCTTTTCATTCACATCATTTCCATTTTTATTTTGTGCTTTAGAATATATTCCATTTATAAAATAAGTTTAAAATTTACTCATGTTAGAACATTTTCACATACAACAACACAATGACCTTATCATTAAGGAAATTTGTGTGTTCTCTAATTTTAATTGCCAGTGCACCAAATTCTAAATGGTCTTTCAGACCTATTTTGTCCTCTCTGTTCCTGTTAACTGCCTTTTCTTAATTATATTTCGGACAGAGGAGTAAGGCAACTTGTAAATGCTTTGCAATCTTCTTATAGCCTTCTCCAGCTTTCATTTTCAGAGTGCTAGACAGCTGTATAGAAGAACTCATGGCTGCTTATTTTTACTGTTTAGAGGATTTTGGGTATTGATAAAGCTGTGAAATTTGCGTCACCTGACTTTTTGTAACGATGATAGTGAACAAGCCATAACACTAACAGGCTAATTAAGATCTGAAACCTTGGTCAAAGTTATCTGAACACACAAATCTAAAATATAAAGGAGATGTGTCATCTTTAACTTTATGCCTTTTAGAGCTCATTTCAAAGTTATTGCCTAACTCTTCACAGTAACAGTAATTTTGACCATTTACCATATATACTCGAGTATAAGCATAGTTTTTCAGCACAATTTTTGTGCTGAAAAGTGCCCCCCTCGGCTTATACTCGAGTCACTCGGTATATGCTTGGGGGGGGCTGTAACCGGGGCTGGAGGAGGCAGGAGGGGGCCGCAGTGACCGCAGGAGGTCACGTGGGGCCGCCTCATTAGTGTAATGAATATGCACAGCATCCCCCCATCCATCAGCGGCGGGGGGAGCGGTGCATATTACACTACACTGGCCTCCCATTAGTGATCTACAGCCCCCCTCCTTAGTATCTGTCCCCCAGGCTGCGGCACACATTAAGATAACAAACTTTTCATACATCACCTGTCCGGCGACCCCTGGCTGGCAGCGCCGCTGCTCCGGTCCCGGCTTCTTCCTCCTTGTGCCGGTGTCATGTGACGTCATCTGCTGCGTCGGCCACAGGAATAGAAGCCGGCACAAGCAGGAAGAAGCATGAAGACCGGAGGAGCGGCGCTGCCAGCCAGGGGTCGCCGGACAGGTGATGTATGAAATGTTTGTTATCTTAATGTGTGCCGCAGCCTGGGGGACAGATACAAAGGAGGGGGGGCTGGATATCTCTGATGGGGGCCTGTATACTAAGGAGGGGGGGCTGGATATCTCTGATGGGGGCCTGTATACTAAGGAGGGGGGGCTGGATATCACTGCAGGGGGCCTGTATACTAAGGAGGGGGGGCTGTATATCACTGCAGGGGGCCTGTATACTAAGGAGGGGGAGCTGGATATCACTGCAGGGGGCCTGTATACTAAGGAGGGGTGGCTGTATATCACTTCAGGGGGCCTGTATACTAAGGAGGGGGGCCTGGATATCTCTGATGGGGGCCTGTATACTAAGGAGGGGGGGCTGGATATCTCTGATGGGGGCCTGTATACTAAGGAGGGGGGCTGAATATCTCTGATGGGGGCCTGTATACTAAGGAGGGGGGGGCTGGATATCTCTGATGGGGGCCTGTATACTAAGGAGGGGGGGCTGGATATCTCTGATGGGGGCCTGTATACTAAGGAGGGGGGCTGGATATCTCTGATGGGGGCCTGTATACTAAGGAGGGGGGCTGTATATCACTGCAGGGGGGCCTGTATACTAAGGAGGGGGGGCTGGATATCACTGCAGGGGGCCTGTATACTAAGGAGGGGGGCTGGATATCACTGCAGGGGGCCTGTATACTATGGAGGGGGGCTGTATATCACTGCAGGGGGCCTGTATACTAAGGAGGGGGGGCTGGATATCTCTGATGGGCCCTGTATACTAAGAAGGGGGGGCTGGATATCTCTGATGGGGGCCTGTATACTAAGGAGGGGGGGGCTGGATATCTCTGATGGGGGCCTGTATACTAAGGAGAGGGGGCTGGATATCTCTGATGGGGGCCTGCATACTAAGGAGGGGGGGCTGGATATCTCTGATGGGGGCCTGTATACTAAGGAGGGGGGGCTGGATATCTCTGATGGGGGCCTGTATACTAAGGAGGGGGGCTGGATATCTCTGATGGGGGCCTGAATACTAAGGAGGGGGGGCTGTATATCACTGCAGGGGGGCCTGTATACTAAGGAGGGGGGGCTGGATATCACTGCAGGGGGCCTGTATACTAAGGAGGGGGGGCTGGATATCACTGCAGGGGGCCTGTATACTATGGAGGGGGGCTGTATATCACTGCAGGGGGCCTGTATACTAAGGAGGGGGGGCTGGATATCACTGCAGGGGGCCTGTATACTAAGGAGGGGGGGCTGTATATCACTGCAGGGGGCCTGTATACTAAGGAGGGGGGCTGGATATCACTGCAGGGGGCCTGTATACTAAGGAGGGGGGGGGGCTGTATATCACTTCAGGGGGCCTGTATACTAAGGAGGGGGGGGCTGGATATCTCTGATGGGGGCCTGTATACTAAGGAGGGGGGGCTGGATATCTCTGATGGGGGCCTGTATACTAAGGAGGGGGGCTGGATATCTCTGATGGGGGCCTGTATACTAAGGAGGGGGGGCTGGATATCTCTGATGAGGGCCTGTATACTAAGGAGGGGGGCTGGATATCACTGCAGGGGGCCTGTATACTAAGGAGGGGGGGCTGGATATCACTGCAGGGGGCCTGTATACTATGGAGGGGGGCTGTATATCACTGCAGGGGGCCTGTATACTAAGGAGGGGGGCTGGATATCACTGCAGGGGGCCTGTATACTAAGGAGGGGGGGCTGTATATCACTGCAGGGAGCCTGTATACTAAGGAGGGGGGCTGGATATCTCTGATGGGGGCCTGTATACTAAGGAGGGGGGCTATATATCATTGCAGGGGGCCTGTATACTAAGGAGGGGGGGCTGGATATCTCTGATGGGGGCCAGAATACTGCTGCAGGGGCCCTGTATACCACTGCTGGGGCCCTATATACCACTGTTGGGGGCCTGTATATTACTGCTGGAGCCTGTATATACCACTGCTGTGGCCCTGTATACCACTGCTGGGGCCTGTATATACCACTGGGGAGGCTGCTTTATACTGCCACTGGGGAGGCTGCTGTATTCTACCACTGGGGAGGCCTGTATACCACTGGGGGGGCCTGTATACCACACTGCTGGGGGCTGTATACCTGTGCTGGGGTCCACCCTCGGCTTATACACGAGTCAATAGATTTTCCCAGGTTTTGGGGGCAAAAGTAGGGGGCTCGGCTTATACACTGGTCGGCTTATACACGAGTATATACGGTAGATCATTGATTTACCTCTTTTTAGCTCTGACTACACACCTCCTTACTCTACTAATCAGGAAAACTCTGCAGACCAACATTCATGTTTGTTGTTATACAGTACATATTCTTTTGGTAGAGAATTGGCCAACTTGGTCAGGTACTATGGATAAGTCATCACACACCACATCAGTGGAGCTTTGATGCACTCTACACAAGTGGTCAGGGATTAGAAATGTTTTGTATAAAGGTTGTCTTACCTGATTATTATTTGCATGGGTATAACAGGTGGAGTCTGTCCAGATATTTCCACTGCTTGGGGAAAATTTCTTGGTGGTTCTGGCTCTTTTTTCTGACACAGAGTTGCATTCCAAGCACAATGTCCTATCCAATCCTAATACAAAATATGGAAAGCAATTGAAATCATGGGACAACACAATGAAAGGCTTTATCTGGGATTTTTATAAAAAAATGTACCCAAGCACTAACAGGCAGATGCCACACCTACCTACCTGTTGTGGTCACCTGCCAAAGAGCGGTAGCACACTGCTGCTGATGGGAATAACATGGCTATATAAACAAAGCACCAGCTTCTTTTCCACTCTGCTCTGTGGAAGGGGCCGGACAGTCAACCTGCTGCTGATTGATAGCTGGCATGCCACTACCTAACTGGAAGAATCGGCTGTCAGTAAGCATGATGTTGGCTATGACGCCCATCAACAAAGCAAAGAAGCCACCGCTTTGTTGACGTGACTTCAGCGGAAGCTGCAAAAATTGCCTACAGTAGGGGTCTAAGACTGCTCCGTGTCGGCAGTAAATGGAGCCAGGCACAACAGACAGGTAGGTGGCAACTACTTGCATGTTAACGCAGGCACTTTTTTCTACATCCCAGATATCTCCTCTAAGTAATTTTTTGAAAAGTTTTTGATGTTACCATATTGCCCCCTTTTTATTTGGGGACACCCTAAGATTAATTGAGGCACCAAATTCTGATTCTAGTGATGAAAAACGAGCATGAACTTGCTCGGATGAAGGCAGTAGAAATTAAAGAAGTATTTCCACACAATGTCTTCAAATATTATCTTCTTGGGATTTTATTTAGGAACAGGAATAGTAAAAATCCTAGGATATCATGAAAAGCTGCGGTATCTTAAAATGATAGATCGTCGATGAACGGAGAAAAACAAATAAACGTCCTAGAATTATGGCACTGACATCATTCTACCATGTGAAAGTCATCTCTGTTACAGGTGTAGTTTTTCTTAGCTGACAAAAAACTACAATAATGTAAAAGATCTTACAATGTAATTGGCTTCCTTAAAGCCCAGATTTGGCTTTGTCTTAGTTTGTCTGGAATTTAAACCTGTTTTTCTTTCCAGAACAGTCTAAAGGGGATGGGGTGGGAGAAAAGTCTGTCACTCAATTCTGTATCCTTAACCCACCCTGTCTTTGTTAGTGTGTGCAGACTGGACAAGAAGTGAAAGAAGGAAACCAATATTATTGATACCGGTAAAGACTAGCAGACTGGACTATTACATATCTGATTTCCTTTGTACTTTAAGAACATAAACTATTAGAATAACAGTATTATCCTTACATTTATATGGACAATGAATATGGCAACTTTAAAGCTAGATAATAATAATTTTATTTATTAAGTGCCAACATATTCCACAGCACTTTACAATTGAGTGGGGACAAGATGTGCGTAAGAAATATGAAATATTTCCAGTAGAAGCAGGACGTGACTTTGGAGAGTTTCTAATATAACGGTACAAGGTAAAATATTGCAATACAGTTACATACAGTATCACAATGTTATTGTCAAAAGAAAATGTAGGTGTCTGGTTCACTAATGCATTGAGGGAAATAAGTATTTGATCCCTTGATTTAGTAAATTTGCCTACTGACAAAGATGTGAACAGTCTAGAATTTTAAGGGTAGGTTAATTTTAACAGTGATGGTACCTTTACACGCCGCCACTGCAGGATGGATACAACCCGCTACAGGCTACAAATGTAGCTTGTCGCGCCAATATCGCCCGTAGTAGCGGCGTCTGAAGACGGGACGACACAGCCGGCTACAGATACATCTGTACCCGTGCACTGCCCATAAACAGATGGCAACAAAGCCGATTGTAGCGAGCTGTATCGGCGTGTAAAGAACCCACAGAAGGGAACTGTGGACACCCGGCGATGTAGCTGCAATGTAGCTAAGGCGTCACCCAGGCTCCGTGTTACCGCGCCCCATCTGCGATCATTGGTGGAAGCTCCTGCATGACGATTGGTAGTCGCTGCATAGGGAGGCATATTTAAGGAGCTGACCAGTCACACTACACAATTGCTCGAGCGTGCTGTATTAACCAGCCTCCTGCGATGCCTGCCCAATCATGATGTTCTGGCTTTGTCCTATCACCGTACGGACGTCTTGTAATCCACAATTGTGGCACGCCTATGTGCTGTCCCTGCTGCACCAGGTCCGCCCATATTAGCTTGTTGTAGCGTTGTGTAAATGAGGTACGCTGAGCTACAGATGGCTACTTGAGACACCCGGCGATGTAGCTAGCTGTAAATGTAGCGTAGCGTAGCGCACCTTGTGGCGGCGTATAAAGAGGGTGCGTTTCCCGTTGGTAGCCGTTTGGGCGTGCTCGTGCACGTGAAGTAGCGGTTGGTATCCATCCTGCAGTGGCGGCGTGTAAAGGTACCATGAGAGATAGAACATCAAAAATTAAATACAGAAAATCACATTGTGTAAGCTGTATAAATGTATTTTCAATTGGCAGAGTAAGTAATAACTAATTGATCCAATAAGTATTTGATCCTCTACCAATCATTAGGATTTCTGCCTCCTACAGACCAGTTAAATGCTCCTAATTAACATGTTACTTGCATTAAAGACAGCTGTCTTAAATTGTCACCTGTATAATGGTGGGTTTACACGTCGCGATATCTGCGTCCAACTCCGATCCAACTCCGACCAAAAGTCACGTGGTTCGGGAGTTGGACCCGATATCGTTCGCGCGTTATACGGTTTGAACGTACAATGCGATGCTGGAACGATGCCAAAACGATATCGGGGTTGAATGAGCGTGCTATTCAACCGCCCGATATCGGATGGCCGTTGTAGCCGCATCGTCCCGTGTGACAGCCCAACTACGATGTGTACGCCCACGTCACCCATTCACTCCCATGTTAACCGGTCGTTCCTGGGTTGGGGGGCGTACACATCGTCGGGACGTTGTATCCCGATATCGGGCTGTCTAAACCGGCGATGCGATGGCGGGAAAAGCGCGCTCAAAAAGCGCGCTCCCGCGTCGTTGGCTCCGATATCGGGCCGATATCGGGACGTGTAAACCCACCATAAAAGACTCCTGTCCACACACTCAATTAATCAGTCAGACTCTAACCTTAACAACATGGGCAAGACCAAAGAGCTTACTAAGGATGTCAGAAAAAGATCCTAGACCTGCACAAGGCTGGAATGGGCTACAAAACCATAAGTAAGATGCTGGGTGAGAAGGAGACAATGGTTGATGCAATAGTAAGAAAATGGAAGAAATACAAAATGAGCGTCAATTGACTTCGATCTAGGGTTCCATGCAAAATCTCTCCTCGTGGAGTATCCAGAATAATGAGGAATTTGAGAGACCAGTCTAAAACTACACGGGGAAATTTGTTAATGATCCCAAGGCAGCTGGAACCAATGTCACCCAGAAAACCATTGTTAACACATTATGTCATAATGGATTAAAATCCCACAATGCCCACAAAGTCCCACTCAAGAAGACACATGTGTAGGCCCATCTAAAGTTTACCAATCAACATTTAGGTGATTCTGAGAGTGATCAGGAGAAGATGCTGTGGTTAGATGAAACAAGAATTGAGATTTTTAGCATTAACTCAACTCAATGGCTTTGGAGGTAGAGAAATGCTGCCTATGACCCAAAGAACACCATCCTCTCAGTGTTTCTCTGCTAAGGGCACAGGACTACTTCACCACATCAATAGGGCAATGGATGGAGCCTTGTACTGTAAAATCCTGAGTGACAACCTCCCTTCCTCCACCAGGACATTAAACATGGGCCGTGGCTGGGTCTTCAAGCACAACAATGACCCAAAACATGCAGCCAAGGCAACAAAGGAGTGGCTCAAAAAGAAGCACATTAAGGTCATGGAGTGGCCTAGTGAGTCTCCAGACCTTAATCCCATAGAAAAATTATGGAGGGAGCTGAAGCTCCGAGTTGCCAAGTGACAGCCTCAAAATCTTATTGATTTAGAGTTGATCTCCAAAGTGGAGTGGACCAAAATTCCTTCTGACGTGTGAAAGCCTCATCATAGTCGACTACAAGAAACATCTGACTGCTGTGCATGCCAAGAGGGTTTTGCTACCAAGTATTAAGTCTTGTTTGCCAGAGGGATCAAATACTTATTTCTATCTGCAAAATGCAAATAACTTCAAATAATTTAGACAATTTGATTTCCTGGATTTATTGTTGACATTTTATCTCTCACAGTTAAAATTAACCTACCCTTAAAATTATAAGCTGCTCATGTCTTTGTCAGTGGACAAACTTACAAAATCAGCAAAAGATCAAATATTTATTTCCCCCACTGTAACTCATGTAGTAAAGGGTAGTTGGGTAATTAGTGGTCATGTTCCAGGAGAGCTCATATTATATTCAGGGAGTAAACAGAAGCATACTGAGGCAACAGTCCGAGGTCAGGTTTCCACGTGAGCAGGAAGAGAATTCAGCATGTCAGCTGAGGCATTGTTAAGTCACGCCCGAGGGTCAAAATACCAGGAGATCACAAAGTATAGGGAGCAGAAAAAGAAGCAATCAGGCAACAGTCAGATAACAGCGCTCTTTCCATTCTGACCCGTGCCATGTTCCCAAACAGTTGTTTTTTTGCCACATGTGGGGTATTTTATCTCCTGTTGCCCCTGTGAAAATGTAAAAATTGAGCCTACAACAACATTTTTGTGGAAAAAAAGTAATTTTTCATTTTCACGGCTCAATGTTATAAAATTCTGTGAAGCACTTGGAGACTCAAAGTGCTCAAAACACATCTAGATACATTTCTTTGGGGGTCTAGTTTTGAAAATGGGGCACATTCTATTTAGGCACATCAGGCACTCTACAAACGTGACATTATGTCCACTAATGATTCCAGACAATTTTTCATATGAAAGGTCGAATTATGCTCTTTCTCCTCTAAGCCCTGCCATGCACTCAAAGAGTAGTGCCTCATATTGGGTGTCAGCGTACCCAGGAGCTTCCCCAGTGAAATGCCACTACTAACACCAAATTTGTAAATACAATTATAATTAAGATTATTCTTCCTTATTGTCAATTATGCATACTAGAAAAATTTACAAGCTTTCGGTCATTTGCAGTGAACACATGAAACAAGCTCCAGGGAAGATTTTCAGGCCCAACAGAAACAAATGTCTTTGATGGACAAGAAGTTCAAACATGTCCAACATTTATGTTGATGGAGTAGGTGGACTATGGAGAACATTGACTCGATTTGATGGTGTCACTGTCAGAGGCTACAGGAATCTGCTAGGACTGTAATGAATGATGGGGAAAATACTCCATCAAACCCTTCCACTTTCTCCCGACTAATATGCTTGCCAAAGTATACCAAAAATGTAGCTTACTTTTGGTACTACTAGTGCCTGGAAGCATGCTGGAGGCAATGCCGGTCGTGGTGCAGTTGCCAGCTGTTAATGCAATCTTATCTGTCATATTATTTCTTTTTCTGTTGCCCTACCACATCCATTGATTATGACATGTTTGTGTTCAAAATACTTTTTGGCAACAAGGATAATGTTTACTTTGTTTCTAATCTTTGTTGTCAATGTAGCCAACCCCAAAAAACATTGCATCAACCAGAAATGCTAAAGACAGACAGTCTAAAGCCCGGGTTACACATAACAATGTCCCAGTGACCCCACCAACAATGGGGGTCGCTGGGACATCGTTGTCTGATCACTGGTGAGCTGTCAAACAGGCGACCAGCGAGAACTCTGGTATCAAGGGTAAACATTGGGTAACTTAGTAGAGCGCTGCACTTAGTTACTCGATGTTTACCCTGGTTACCAGCGTCCCAGCGTGTCTGTGCGGCGCTGGAAGGTTGTTGATCGTTGGTCTCCCGCTGTCACACATGCCGATGCTGGCCACCCAGCGGGAGACCAACGATCAAAATATGGCCCTGGCCATTATACCAATGATCAGCGATCAGCTCACTGATCGTTGATCGTTGCAGGGCGTCACATGCAGCGACTTCGCTACGAGGTCACTGCAACGTCACAAGTTACAGCAACATCGTTAACAATTTCGGTACGTGTAAACCCAGCTTTAAGTTTGTGGACAAAACAGATAATTCAACTTCAGCTTGCCCATAATATCTGTCTATTGAATAAGCTTCCAATTTGTCAATTCAAACAGTTGTGGCAAAACTGATCTGCATAGTTAAATGTATTCATTCATTCATCTACTACTAGGACAACCCCACCCGATTACTCTTGTTTCCCCCACTTAGTCATGATTCCAGATTTTGGTGATGAGCGAACCTTTTGAACTTCAGGTTTGGACACTACAGCCAAACAATTTTGGCGCACTGTTCCTGACCCCGAAATTGACCCAAACCTCAATGGCAGTCACTAATTGGCAGTTCAGATCTCCACCCACAAACAGCCAGCTATAATTATAACACTTTCAGGTGGTGAGAGAGTGTTTTTGTTTTTTTGTGTTTTCAAATTCATTGTTGACACACATTAAACGCAAAAACTGTGCTTTCCAGCCAAGTGCAAGCCAATCAAACATGGCACATGGCTCACATTTAGCCAAGCACCGAATGTACCAGACTACAGTGATGTACTGCTCATTCCAGTGCTTTGCAACCATAAAGCATCTGAACTCCCAACAAGTTAACTTAAAACTGGGAACTTCAACAACCCAAACAGAACTGAACTTTGAAAGGTTCACTCATCTCTACTTAGATCACATGACGAGCCTTGCATCCAATCGGAAGGAATTGGCCATTCTAATGAATGTGCTAATTTTGGGGTAGCTGATAACTGCTATTTTGTAGCGTGTGGGGGCCCAATAACTATGGGCCTTGCCACACTGAGAATACCAGCCCCAAGGTGCCTGGATTTTACCTTGGCAGGCAATCAAATATAGGACAAGGCCAACACATTTTTTTCATTATTTATTTGAATGATTAAAGAAAAAAGAATGCGCTCCCCTGTATTATGATTTCCAGCCATGGTAAAGCCAGACAGCTGAGGGTTGGAGCCCATAGCTGTCTGCTTCATCTGCTCAGAGAATCAAAAATACGGCAAAGCTCTACATCATATTTTTTTTAAATTATTTATTTATTTATTTAGTTGGATCCTTCGAACCCGAACATCAGTGGGTTAGTCCATCTCTAATACTAAACACTGAAATTATCCATGCTCCAAATCCATGACATACACCCCTATGGACCTATAATCACTAGAAAAGGGTGCTCTAATTTGTTGAAAATCAACAGAAGTTTCAAGATTCTGTTCTGTGGAACAATTAAACTAATCTAGGAATTTTTTGCGTCTATGGATCAGCAGTACATGTGAAAGAAGAAGAATATAGCATATGCTGAAAAGTGCACCCTGCCTACAATCAAACATGGTGGTGGATTGATTGATGGTTTAGGTTTTTTAGCACTGTAAACCTGCAATGGTGGAGGGTAGATGGATTCAGTTAAGTATCAGGAAATCCTAAGAGAAAACATTAAGCTACCTGTGAAGAATCTAAAGCCTGGGCATCTTTGGACCTTTCCACAGAACATTGATCCCGTTGCCCGCTTCATTCACTTCTATGTTTATCCACTCTGGTTTTGCTTCTGTCACTAAACTTTATTTTTGGCTTTGTTTGGCAACAGTGCAGCAGCCTGGATTGTTATTCTTGAACTAGTGGTGCAGTCTAGACAGGAAGCTTGGGGTTTAATTCCTGTGTAATATAATTAACTTCCTTCTCTGAGCCATGCGTGAGGCTCACACATCTTCTGATTGTTCTACCACTAGTTGGCAGTTATGAGTTCTGCTTGACCTAGACCTTACTCTTGATCTCAGCTACTGTTTTGTTACTACATATTCTTCACCTGACCTTTCACTTGACATTTTTCCTAATAGCCTGGTATTTATGTGGCTTCCCTACTGTTCTCCTGCAACCAGCCCATCTTGTCACTAAGCTGTCCATGAAAGTTTCTTTAAGAGCTACCAGACTAGCAAGCACAGTGCCTTCATGTCAGATCCCAAGATAATCTTTATTATAAGTTTATGCTAAAAACATACAACTATACTTGTCTCCTCTCCAAACAAACCTACTTAAATAATCTTATTAGCTCATATCAAACAATCACTGAACAACTGTTTAATAATGATCGGCGAACCCGAACTGCAAACTTTGGGGTCCATCCTGAAAACGTAGTATTCGGGTACGGACCCAGAACACAGACATCCTTGAGAAGTCTGTGTTACTCTTTGGGATTGGTTTGGCTGGGGGGGCTGCAAAAATAAGCAAAACATTGATTAAACATCTACATTGTACTTACCAAGGACCTCGTGTTTGTAATTCCAGTTTACTAATTTACTTCCTGATCATTCCCTACACTGGCTCCAAAAGCCAATCACAGATGGCCACTCTCTGTGACAGCATCTGTGATTGGCTTTTGTGCCCTTCACCCATTGTGGCAGTGCCTGTGATTGGTTGTCATTGGCAACAAACCTACCGTTATAGGATTATTTCCAAAGTTCTGGATCAAAAGGTGTGTTACAGTCCGCGCTGCCCGGTCATCCAAGGAAACACAAGGAAACAATGTTCCAAGTACAAAGTTTCTTTATTCTTCAAACCAACGCGTTTCGGCGCCCAATCCTGGCGCAAGGATTGGGCGCCGAAACGCGTTGGTTTGAAGAATAAAGAAACTTTGTACTTGGAACATTGTTTCCCTTGTGTTTCCTTGGATGACCGGGCAGCGCGGACTGTAACACACCTTTTGATCCCAGAACTTTTGAAGTACCCACTATCTTGTGGAGGTGGAAGTCCAGCAGCAGCCTACATTACTAAACCAACGCCTTTACTCCAGTTGTGGGAATCACAACTGGACCAGGTTAGTGCAAACCTGATTATCTATAAGACCCTGTTCATACTCAGTGATAGGGCACTATTGCGCCTCTGTTGTCTCCCCTTATATTTTTATATAGTTAAAGGATTATGGCATATTGAAGTGGAACAAGTTAATGCCACATTACTGTTATAATAATGAGTGAAATGTGATGTTCCTGTTGAAAGATGTTGCTCTGAAACACATAGAATGAATCACATTGTTTGAAGATTACACTTCTTTATTATAACAGCAGTGTGGCATTAGCCTATACCACTCCAATCTGCTATTAACTAATTATGCATGATACTGGAGCATCATCAGCTGTTTATACAAGGCTTTTCTTGATGGTTGTGTCTTACACAACCGGTCCGGGTGAGCTCAACCTATCTCCTAAGTTTTTCACCTGAAACCCCAGATAAGACCCCATTGCACCTTTTCTTTTTTCCTATATAGTTATAGTATTGTAAAAATTAATAAATAGTTTTAAAAATGCACACAGGGCTTCATCATATTTTTGATTTTCAGCACAGATAAAGTGGACATCGATTGGATGCCACCCCCAGCTTCCTGGCTTTACCTTGGCTGGCAATCAAAAATACAGGCGAGCCCATAATTTTTTTTTAATTATCTAATTAAATAATTGCAAAAACACTGATTTTACCATTGAAAGCAGCTGGCACTGGGCCAAGCACCAAGTGTACCCTAGCTTAGAGATGCTCGCTACACTGATTTGCGACATTGAGACATTGTGTCCACTAATGATTCCAGCCAATTTTTCATGTGAAAGGTCGAATGATGCTCTTTGTCCTCTAAGCCCTGCCATGCACCCAAAAAGTTGTGCAGCAGCGAGGACCTCTTAATCAGATCCGACCCACTGGACTTCTTAACTGTAAAGTTTGCAAACTTTTTTTTTCGGGCTACGGGGGGAAGTAAAGACATGGTACAAAGCTTCCCTGAATGCAGCAGCTATGCTGCATTCAGTGGTGCTTTCACTTTTGAAAGCACCAGGGGGGGTGACAGGTTCTCTTAAAGTCCAGTTAGATTTTCCCTTGTTATTAGTTTATGGAATAAATTAAATGTGTTTCCTCACCTGGGACAAATAAGGTAAGGGGTACGTGGTTACTTTGATAATAATAGCTGTCTTGTGACTAAAGTTCGCACATCGCCATTGCTGTATCACAGTGCTATACAAGTTGTCGCATTGATACACCCACACTATTGCCACAAGCAGAGGCGGACACAGACTCTAATGGGCCCCTGTGCAAGAAATTTTTTGCCGCCCCCCCCCCCTTCATAGTGCAACAAACTTATGTTAATATATAGATTGTAATATTTATAAATTATGCGTATTTTAGTGCAGGAAAATCTGCAGCATATCAACTCTTGCTGTTATTATCTGAGGGCTATTGCTGGGATATATATATATATATATATATATATATATATATATATATATATATATATATATATATATTATGACTGTGAGCCCTCGTGGACAGGGTCCTCTCCCGTCGTGTATCAGCAAGCATTGACTGCTCATATGTACTGTACCTGTTCTTGTCACCCCCATTTCTTATGTAAAGTGCCATGGAACCAATGGCGCTATATAAATAATAAGTAATAATAATAATAATAATAATTATTTGGAGGCAAGTTGCAAAATTCAAATAATATATACAGCCCAGAAGAGCCTCCAAATAACATATATAGCCCAGCACAGCCTCCAAATAACATATATAGCCCAGCACAGCCTTCAAATAACATATATATTCCCCTGTGCGCTCCCCCTGATGGCTCTGGACCCCTGGGAGCTATGTGTTTGCCCCTGACAGGGGCCCCCGGCCCCTTGTGTGCTCCTTCTCCCATGCTTTCCCTTCTAACCCGAGTGGCAGACAGCCGCTGATCACAATGCCTGACTGTATGAACCGGAGCAGAACTCTATGGTCTCCAGCACCTCCGGCATTGCATTTCCTGCAGGAGATCATAGAGTCCTGTTCCCGGCTAAGTACTGTCATGCAGGGGAGTACATAGAAATCATGGGGCTCCATAGCAGAATTTCTATTTGGACCCGCCCCCCAAAAAATAATATTTGGCTGGGTCATATAAGAGCACATCTCAAGACTTTTCAGTGTCTACAAAGTAATTTTCCTCACACTGAAGCCTCTAGATTCCCATTTAATTGTCCCCATCAAGTATGATGCTAACAAAAATGCCCCACAAACACTGTATAATCCCCCACAGTGAATTCCTCTAAAGTACCCTTATGCAAATAGAGTCTGTGGAGCCTCAGTTAGGAGCCTCAAACACAGGACTAGCCATATATCCCTGCAGGGAAGGACCCAGCCAAGGGGTGGCTCCTTGCGGAGAACACCATAACCACCATATGAAGTGGCCCTATAAGTCAATATCCAACTCTTTTACAAGTTTACAGATATGACAAGGGAATACCAAGGCCAGGTATCCATCCACATACAGCTGTTTCGGGGTGTTGCCCCTCATCAGTGTGGAGTAGGATGCTGGCTGGGTGGGAGCAAGGCCTAGTAGACCAAGATTGCAAAGTATTCACTGATCTCAGGGAGACCAGTCCAAGAAAACACTGCGGGCAGCTGGCTAAAGCGCTCAAACACAGTGAATTCCTAGGCACATTGCCCCCTGGGAAATATGAATATGCAAATAGAGTCTGTGGAGTCTCGGTTAGGAGTCTCAAACACAGGACTAGCCATATATCCCTCCAGGGAAGGACCCAGCCAAGGGTGGCTCCTTGCGGAGAACACCATAACCACCATATGAAGTGGCCCTATAAGTCAATATCCAACTCTTTTACAAGTTTACAGATATGACAAGGGAATACCAAGGCCAGGTATCCATCCACATACAGCTGTTTCGGGGTGTTGCCCCTCATCAGTGTGGAGTAGAATTCTGGCTAGGTGGGAGCAAGGCCTAGTAGACCAAGATTGCAAAGTATTCACTGATCTCAGGGAGACCAGTCCAAGAAAACACTGCGGGCAGCTGGCTAAAGTGCTCAAACACAGTGAATTCCTAGGCACATTGCCCCCTGGGAAATATGAATATGCAAATAGAGTCTGTGGAGCCTCGGTTAGGAGTCTCAAACACAGGACTAGCCATATATCCCTCCAGGGAAGGACCCAGCCAAGGGGTGGCTCCTTGCAGAGAACACCATAACCACCATATGAAGTGGCCCTATAAGTCAATATCCAACTCTTTTACAAGTTTACAGATATGACAAGGGAATACCAAGGCCAGGTATCCATCCACATACAGCTGTTTCGGGGTGTTGCCCCTCATCAGTGTGGAGTAGGATTCTGGCTAGGTGGGAGCAAGGCCTAGTAGACCAAGATTGCAAAGTATTCACTGATCTCAGGGAGACCAGTCCAAGAAAGTCCGCAAGGAGCCACCCCTTGGCTGGGTCCTTCCCTGGAGGGATATATGGCTAGTCCTGTGTTTGAGACTCCTAACCGAGGCTCCACAGACTCTATTTGCATATTCATATTTCCCAGGGGGCAATGTGCCTAGGAATTCACTGTGTTTGAGCGCTTTAGCCAGCTGCCCGCAGTGTTTTCTTGGACTGGTCTCCCTGAGATCAGTGAATACTTTGCAATCTTGGTCTACTAGGCCTTGCTCCCACCTAGCCAGAATCCTACTCCACACTGATGAGAGGCAACACCCCGAAACAGCTGTATGTGGATGGATACCTGGCCTTGGTATTCCCTTGTCATATCTGTAAACTTGTAAAAGAGTTGGATATTGACTTATAGGGCCACTTCATATGGTGGTTATGGTGTTCTCCGCAAGGAGCCACCCCTTGGCTGGGTCCTTCCCTGGAGGGATATATGGCTAGTCCTGTGTTTGAGACTCCTAACCGAGGCTCCACAGACTCTATTTGCATATTCATATTTCCCAGGGGGCAATGTGCCTAGGAATTCACTGTGTTTGAGCGCTTTAGCCAGCTGCCCACAGTGTTTTCTTGGACTGGTCTCCCTGAGATCAGTGAATACTTTGCAATCTTGGTCTACTAGGCCTTGCTCCCACCTAGCCAGAATCCTACTCCACACTGATGAGGGGCAACACCCCGAAACAGCTGTATGTGGATGGATACCTGGCCTTGGTATTCCCTTGTCATATCTGTAAACTTGTAAAAGAGTTGGATATTGACTTATAGGGCCACTTCATATGGTGGTTATGGTGTTCTCCGCAAGGAGCCACCCCTTGGCTGGTTCCTTCCCTGGAGGGATATATGGCAAGTCCTGTGTTTGAGACTCCTAACCGAGGCTCCACAGACTCTATTTGCATATTCATATTTCCCAGGGGGCAATGTGCCTAGGAATTCACTGTGTTTGAGCGCTTTAGCCAGCTGCCCGCAGTGTTTTCTTGGACTGGTCTCCCTGAGATCAGTGAATACTTTGCAATCTTGGTCTACTAGGCCTTGCTCCCACCTAGCCAGAATCCTACTCCACACTGATGAGGGGCAACACCCCGAAACAGCTGTATGTGGATGGATACCTGGCCTTGGTATTCCCTTGTCATATCTGTAAACTTGTAAAAGAGTTGGATATTGACTTATAGGGCCACTTCATATGGTGGTTATGGTGTTCTCCGCAAGGAGCCACCCCTTGGCTGGGTCCTTCCCTGGAGGGATATATGGCTAGTCCTGTGTTTGAGACTCCTAACCGAGGCTCCACAGACTCTATTTGCATATTCATATTTCCCAGGGGGCAATGTGCCTAGGAATTCACTGTGTTTGAGCGCTTTAGCCAGCTGCCCGCAGTGTTTTCTTGGACTGGTCACCCTGAGATCAGTGAATACTTTGCAATCTAAAGTACCCTTCACACACACAGTATGATGACCCCACTGTACCCCCTCTACTGCACCAACACAGTATGACCCCCAAATGTGTCCCCCGCACAAGCCTTCAAAGCAGTATAATGGGCCTACATACAGTATAATGGCCCCTACTATCCCTCCAAATAGTATAATGGCCCCCAACACAGCCCTCGACACTGTATGATGGACTGCACACAGCCTTCCACACAGAATGATGGAGCCCACACATCCCTCCACACAGTATGATGGACCCTGCACAAAACATCACACTGTATAATTGCTTCCATACCAGACAATGACCCTCAAATAGCCCTCCAAAAAATATAAAGTCGTACACATATTATAATGGACCCCACATAGTCCTCCAAATAGTATAATGGCCTACACAAACTTTGCAAAATATTATAATGGCCCCACATAGTCTTCTATATAGTATAAAGGGCCCACATAAATCCTCCATATCGTATAGTGCACTGCATAGTGCTCCATATATTATAATGCACCCCATATTCCTCCATATATTATAATGCACCCCCACAGGCATCCATATTGTATAATGCACTGCATAGTACTCCATATATCATAATGCATCCCCATAGCCATCCATATCATATAATGCAACCCCATAGTCCTCCACATTGTGTAATGCACCCTATGGTCCTTCATATTATATAATGCACCCACATAGTCCTCTATATTGTATAATGCAATCCATAATTCTCCATATATTATAATGTACCCCCATAGCCCTCTATATCATAAAATGCACCCCCCCATAGTCCTCCATATCATATAATGCAACCCCTATAGTCCTTCATATAGTTTAATGCACTGCATATTATTCCATGTTATAATGCATCCCCAATAGTCCACCATATTATATAATGCACCCCCCACAGTCCTTCATACAGTATAATGCACTGCATATAATTCCATATTATAATGCATCCTCAATAGTCCACCATATCATATAATGCACCCCCTATAGTCCTTCATATAGTATAATGCACCCCCAAAGTCCTCCATATAATAATGCACCCCACATAGTTCTCTATATAGTATAGTACACACCCCATAAACCTCCATATATTAGAATGTATCCCCTATAGTCTTCCATATTGTGTAATGCACACTACATAGTCCTCTGGCTGTTGTGTATTCACTGACTTTTAAAAGAATAAATAAATACCTCTCCTCGGTCCACTGCTGCTCCAGTCTCAACATTCAACATTCTGTGCACTCACTGAAACACTCACTGACGCACTCTCTGATGCACACCGACACATACACTAGCACTCACTGACACACTGGCACTCACTGACACATACACTGACACACCGACACTCATTGACACACACGAACACACTCACTGACACACACACTAACACTCACTGACAATAACTGACACACACTGGCACTCACTGACACTCACACTGACACTCACTCTGACACTCACACCGACACACCAAGACACTCACCGACACACTCACTGACACCCTCACCGACACACACACCGACACACACACCGACACACTCACTAATACACACACATAAAATACTGACACATTCACTGACACACACAATGACACTCACTGATACACACACTGAAAAACACTAACACACACACTGCACTCACTAACACACACATTTCTGACACACATACACACTGACACACACACACACACACACACACACACACACTGACACTCACTGACACACACTAACATTCTGGCACTCACTGACACACACACACACTGACACCCACAGTAACTATACAGATTGCTTAAGCATGCAAACTAGCCATGTGGACAGCTACTGGACTTCGGTGGGCCCCCTCCAGCTCGGGCCCCAGTTCAATGCACAGGCTGCACGGGCTGCACATGCAGTAAGTCTGCCCCTGGCCACAAGCAAGTAGAAAGAAAGCAGACTCTGTTTAGTTTTTGCGACTCGCATAGGTGTGATCCTATGCACTTGTTATGTATTGTGATGTACTTGATGCACCAAGCATGCTTGGTTCGCATTATGGATATTGTGGTCAATGTCGCCGTGTAGCCCTAGCGTCATGGCATATTCAAATGTTTGATACATGAGGTCTCACAAATGTTCATGTCTCACTCTATTGCGGATTATCCCTGAGGAAGGTGCAGGTTGTGCACCGAAACGCGTTGGAATAAAGGAAAGAAACTGCTTGTGAAATCCTGCCTTCCATGTGAGTGTCTTCTTTGGATATAGCAGACTGTGATACACCTCTTCAATCCCATTTTTTTCTCTGGATCTTTGAAGATGCCACTTCATGTTTATTACACAGCAGCACAGTTTTTAACCCTTTCCACCATCATCATGACATCCCAAAGTGCGTTTTGTGAGACCTAATCTACCTTTAGAATGATTCACGTTATGACTTTGTGACACTATTGCATGTGCTGCAATGTCAAAAGCCTATTGTGCACCAGAAGAGGTTGCGCAACATATGAAAGAGGGACCAGGACAGAGCAAAGTAAAGGACCGTTGGCCACGGTTGTAGCAAGCCACGTAAATTGCAAGGTCAGCTTTTTTTAGAACTCCTTTCCAGACCCCCTATAATTCAGCTAAGGATCATTTGAAGTGCCAAGCTTGCACAAATCAGCTGCTAATCCTTGCTGTGTGAACGTCCTTCTGTACCTGCTTACATTTTAAACACAGAAAAAGGAGTCGTTTTAAGGAAAGAACAGGGTGAACGCCACTTTTACTATTTTCTTACATTGTGCCTCTAAATTTTGCTGTATTCACATAAATGGAATTGCAAAAAGTTCAGATCTAGGAGAGTTTAGAATTTTTAGAATTTTATTTATTAAAACTACTGAAGTTGACCATAGCAAACCAATCCAATTGCTGATTCCAGCTATCCGAGAACAGAAATAAAAGACGAATTCCGGTGGCTACGGTAAATAATTTCATAAGTAAAGCCGTATAGTCTCAACCTTGAAAACAAAAACATATTTCCAATCTTACTTTTATGTTTTCCTTCCTGTCTTCTCTTTTCTTTCTGACTATATTAAATGTAGTTTTTTTAAAAAGCATGGGTTGGCATGGAAGATAAATCTGGTTATGTCTACTTCTTATTTAGATTCGTAACGGGCAGATGTTCAGTAAGCCAAAAGACTTTAGTGTTTGGCTGAGAAGCTGTAATTACTTACACTGCTCGCTGGATCATTGACGTATGTTATATTTGTTATTCCCTTTCTGAACCTCTTTGGGCTCATACTAGAATATTGGGTCCCATGTTTATGTAAAACCACACACGGCCTGACACGGGAAAAAACGTCCTCTTCCTGGAATGCAGCAATGACGTCACCCACGGCTAATTTAAAACCCCAAATCTTCCCTTTTCCTAGAAGGCTAAGATAACATGTCTGTTCTGACTGCTAGAATGGCTGAACTGATGAGCAGAGCGAATTGTAACTATATACATAAATTCTTCTATATTGTAAATTATTCATTGCAAATATTGCCTTCGCATATTTGTTACCTTTTGTATCTATTACATGAAATCAGATGAGCAGCGGAAAATGAATTAAAACTTCGGTCATAAATATCCCGTCTTGTCTTATTCATAAGAAAAGATATTGCCGAGTTGGAACATATCCCTTTACGGAACGGCCGTTGCGAACACTATTATTCATTTTTCCTCTTGATCACCTGCCTAAACCTTTGAACATAGAGAACTGTATCATTAAATTGGGGGGAAAAAAAGCTTCCAGATGGCGGAATATTCCCAACAAGCATGTCCCAAGCAATATGTCACGTGGCGAAATAAACTCCCGTCATTAATCTAGATGGCAATGTTAGACCGCTGTTGTTTACCGAGACTTATTGTTTTGTCAACTTTTTTTCATTGTGATGCATGAGCGCTGTGTTGTATGTTTGAGCTTGTAACGTGCAATGGAGATTCAGATTCATCTTCCGTGGCATTGACTTATATTATGTTTCAGCTCTGATATTCACGTTCAAAGGAAACTTGAGTGTGGTTAAATTATAGGGGACGAGTTTTCTGCAGTAATAACCTCACTGCTGCATATAAGAAATATGCAAAGGTGACTCCTACAGCAAAAAAAAGTAAGAATAATGTGAAGATATTCAGAAATAGAATATACAAGAAGATGAAGACCCATTGTATATGCATTACACGTAAATGTAAAGCAGGGAAAAATGTAGAAAAAAAATAATACACTAATGTCTAATGAAGGGCCAGTTCAGGTGCTCCTGCTGTTGACATCATGTAGGGAGGTGTCAGAAGGGCCCCATATTTTATATTCACTCCTTTCTTGTTTCCCCCATTGTTGCTACTTCTTAGAGTGGTGCAGGAGCGCCAGGAGCGCAAACCTAGGTGTATTGGGAAGAAGTGTCTCAGGATCCGCGCTGCTGAATGAATGAGACCAGAAACTGGAACACTGGTTTCAACAGAGGACTCAAACCTGACTGACAATGAACTGGAACAAAGGTCCCCAACCTTCTTTGAGAGCCAAGTTCAGTTCAAAAAGAGGGTCACAAACCACGTTTAGTTCAGAGAGAGGGTCATTAGCCACATTCAGCTCAGAGAGAGGGTTTTAAGCCACATTCAGCTCAGAGAGAGGGTTGCAAGCAAAATTTGGCTCACGGAGGCTCATGAGCAATATCCAGCTCAAAGAGGATTGCAAGCTATATTCAACTCAAAGAGGGTTGCGAATAACATTAAGCTCTGAGAGGGTCATCAGCAACATCCATCTCAGAAAGGGTCAAGAGCCACATTCCGCTCTGAGAGGGTCGCAAACCACATTCAGCTGAGAGAAGCTTGCAAGCCACATTCTTTTCTGAGAAGGTCGCGAGCCACATTCAGCTCTGAGAAATGGTTGTAAGCCACATCCAGCTCTGATAGAGGGTCGTGAGCTACATCCAGCTCAGAGAGGGTAGTAAGACATATTCAGCTCTGAAAGAGGGTGATGAAACACATTCATCTCAGAGAGGGTCGTGAGCTACATTGAGCTCTGAGAGGGTCGCAAGCCACATCTGGCTCTGAGAGAGTCATGAGCCATTTTCAGCTCTGAGAGGGTCATCAGCCACATCCAGCTCCCACCCCCTCACAGTAATGACACCAAGAGCTCCCATTACCTGTAAAATGACAGCCAAAGCATTTCCAAAGAAATCACACAGAGGCAGTATACCAAGATTCAGGAGTTCCTACCTTACCCCCACTCAGATCGGGTCTTCTATGTGGGTCTGCTCAAAATAGCAACTGTGGGGCCCCACTGTGTAGGTGCCACAAAAGGTGTACTACACCCATAAAAGCAAAGTGATGTAGTCACCCCACTGCAAGTGGAACTATGGCCAGTAGGTGGAACCCTAGGACTCGCATCACACACCAGTCAGCAGGTGGGAGGGACCCGGGAGGGAAGATAGTGACCTCCAGGGGGAACTAGTGAGTAGTTAGTGAGTGTGAGAGAAGTTGGAGCTGGAGGGAGCCAGGAAGCCAGCCTGGAGGGAGCAATGAGGGGCTCCTCGGCTGAGGGACCCATGGAACTGAGAGAAGTACAGATCCCAGAAGGAAGGGAAGAGAGGAAGAAACTCAAAGTGGGAGTTCACTCTAAGTGCGGAGCAGAGTAACCAGAGAGTTTGCCCCAGGAAAGGAACCGGGTACCGGAGCCCGCACCTGTGAGTTTCTATAAGGCTCACAGAAATCCGACGACCGGGGAGGTCTATAGATACAGTCCCGACTCCCAAAGAGCCCAGAAAGAGGAGAATCAGGAACAGCAGGACACAGCAGGATCCAGAGAAGGTTCACCCGACAGGTATAAGGGAGAGGAGAATGAAGAACAGCAGGTGGTTGGACTAGTCTTTAAGAAGTCAGACTTCACCGCCACTGGGAGGCAAGGGAAAGAAAGGATCAGAAACGGCACACAGTGAGGGATCCATCTATCAGCCAGAAATTCCACTTGCAGCACCCGTAGTATTTGTCGTTATAACATCTACTGCACTGAAAGACTGTAATGATGACTGAAAGTTTTCCAGTAAAGTATCCGGTGAAGTGAGTAATCGCCTATGCTGCATCCTTTCTTACACAAACTGATTCCTTCCACAGAATAGCTGCTCCGGCGATCCAGTCCTGCCTGCGGAGGACTACACCATCATCGCCGCAATACCATCGACCACCGGAGGACTGTAGGGTGCTGGTGAGCATCACCAGGTACTGCAGGTGGCGTCACGAACAAGCTATTTGTTTTACTTTCACCCCCCTTATTCCTTGACCAGCAGGGCCACAGCCTCAGGCAGCCACCTGTGACACCACAGAGCGAGCCTGAGAGCTGAGTACCCTGCTCTTCATAGCTATTTGCTAGACCTGGTGCTAATGCAGCAAGCTGATAAACAGCCATGAGCCTCATATCATGGGTCCCGCACGCCACATTTGACTCCCAAACTACAGGTTGGGGACCCCTGATCTAGCTAATTAAACACCCAGGTGGTGTATTGACTTTTAAGTCAGTGCCAAAGGTTCCTAAACAAAGTGTGGCAGTTGTGATGTCCCCAGTTCTCCCCATCTTTCATGTCATTTACAATTTTGTGAGAGAAAAGAAAGAGACTTGCCGAGGAACCTGTCCCAAATTTAATATAATGTCTTGGGTAAAAATAAATAACTAAACATGTTATATTCAGTTTTCCATTTTCCCCACAAAATCCACACAGACCCAATGTTCCTACAGTTAAGCAAGTTGAAGATCATTGAAAATCTGTGGCTGACCTCAAAAGAGCCGTGCAAGCGAGCCAACCCAGGAATCTCGCAAAACGGGAAGCCTTTTCCAAGGAGGAATGGATGGAAATCCTTCAAACCTGTGTCCCTTTTCACACAAATACCCTGTGTCATGATCCCAAGGATTTCTGGCTTAGAAGAATGAACAAATGTAAAAAAAATTGCCTAAATAGCTATTGTCATACTGTCATACCCAGCATCCAGAGAGGGTATTCTGCATGGATGGTGGCTTTCTCACACCCAAGCGGACCCGGCTACCTGACACAAGTGTGAAAAACCTTTCATTTTTCAAAGTTAGTTAGGCATGAATCAATGCCAACTTTCATTCAACTATGGCTAATCCCAATGACTAAATAGGCTGTGCCATCTGCCTGTTATTTTCTGTATTCTACACACACACTTCTGCTGCCACCATTGCTGATGGCTGCTCAGTTGGGCATCTAATGCGCAACCATGTAACTTATGCCAGTGCACAGCCACACCAGCCACATATATTCTGGTTCCGTCTCTTTAGCCACTGTGTTTTAGAGTGCTAGACTGCTTTTACTGGAGCTATGGTTTCTGGCCCTATGCTTCCAAACTGCTCCTTTCCTGCCCCCTTCTAGTTCTCTACTGTGCAGTTTCTACCCCTGCCTTTTGACAGTACAACCACGCCAGAAGCAAAGGTCCTTGCTGCAGAGACACATAGTGACTGCCTTTGCGGTCCTGGAGCTGCTGTTTAAACCAGAGTTTTTTACTTTTGCTTTAGTCAGTCTTGATATTGAAGCTGCAGTGGCTGAATATGTGTGGCTCTGCAGGTGGGGAGTGAGTCATAGCTCAGGTGGAGCTGGAGGGGTGTGTCTGAGCTTTCCGGTCTCCACTCCCTCAGCCTTAA
>JARQOC010000008.1:43303976-43321075 GCA_033576535.1 Allobates femoralis | reverse complement strand
ACATACCAACACTATCAAGCAGTAAAACACCAGCCACACTAACCCCAGAGCACTCTCCAGAATTCACTACAGGAACCATTCCCCAACACCAGCATCACCCAAAGTGTGAACATGTCTTAGAATTCTGCTCCGGATAAGAGCTAAATGTATCGTTTTTTAATTTTTTACAATCGGAATGAAATAAAAGAAAATATTTTTTAAAAAGAAAACCCTGGATGAGTATGGAAGCGCCACTCCAATTTGAAACCGATTTTCATTACCTTTCTAAAGTGTGAACATGATGATGTCTGGTGACGGGGCAGAAGCTGCAGAAGGAGGTCCAAGGAGATCAGTGGTGGCCCCCGGGAGTTCAGCTGGAGCAGCCGCTGATCTCCCATTGACGGGCGCCGCTAGTCTCCCGGCAGTGACGGCGCAGGAGATTTAAAGAAACAGCTGATCTGACTGTCAGATCAGCTGTTTCTTTAAACCTCCCTCATTGACACCATCGGGAGATCAGCGGCGGACGGGAGGAGGAGACCTCTGCCTCCCAGCCGCCGCCAAGTCAGCTGATTGGCTGGCCGGGCACCATACTGATGTGAACGCATGCGGAGATTCTCTGCTGCATTCACATCAGTATGGCAGCGTTTGCACTGCGTTTTCGTTCGCATGCCCTCTGTATGCAGACCAAACGCTAGTGTGAAAACAGCCTAAATGCTGAAAATCTGATCCGGAAGTCTGTTTTTTTTCCATGTCTAAAGTGGGACTTAAGACCATTCACTATTTGAACCCTTTGGGAGGTCACACAATGATGCTAGAGTGACATTGAAGTCACAGTTATAGCATTGTTATAAATGTTCTATTCATCACGTCCTTTGTTTTACGACAATCTGTTTAAGCAAAGTTCGATATCAGATCTCCTGAAATACATAGATTGTTCCTCACACAATTGTAGAATGAAATAATGTTCTGTAAAGTAGAAATAGAAAAACCTCTCTCCTCCATCAGGCGCACTCTCATGGATGCAGCATCCAGTGCAATTTCAATTATCAGATCGCACAGCGGCTTCCTGGCTATGCCGCGAATCGCTACAGAACCAATCGCTTATTGTCAGCAGTGTTCCCAAGAACTCAGTCAAATAATTTGTGAAACCAAACCCCCTCTGAAGCCCTGTACTGAAATGTACTCCCACAGATGTAAACCCAGACACACTAATACTGCAGAAATCACAGCACACATATAGCTTTGTTCTGTTTCCAAATCACACTCTACGAGTCCAAGAGCCAATTCACACATCAGTTTTTTTCTTGCATTTAAAACGGGGACCAGTTCTCATCAGTTTTTTGGTCACTGTCATTTCTTGCTAAGTATGTGACATTAAGTTTTTTTTATACAAATTGCCCTTTCAGAGAGGGAGGGGACATGATCTCTAGTGCCCCCTATTGGAAGTATCCTAAAAGTCAATATCGACCCTTTAACGAGCCTTGTCATAATAACCAAACCATTATCTCAATGCAGACACGGTGCTCCTCATCAGAGCAAAGTATGAGATCTGGTCTCAGCCTGTCACCTAGCCAAACTGGATTTGTATATTTAACCCCTTCCCGACCCATGACGCAGCACATGCGTCATGAAAACAAGTGCGTTCCCGACTTTGGACGCATATGCTGCGTCATCTCGGGTTTCCCTTGCTGTGGCTCTATTAACCGCGGTCACTAAGGGGTTAATGTCCCAGTAGAGCATTGCAGGCATTTAAGTCTCTTTATACTGACATACCAGACCTGACATGTCACTCTCCATAGGATGAAAATGTATCCCTTGGGTCCCCAGTGTTACCCTCTTACCTAGCTAAACCAGATCTCATATTTGCACTAACGAGGACAATACCGAAACATCATGTCTGCAATTTGAGATATTAGTTTGATTATTATTATTATTCTAATTCATATAACAAGGCTTGTTAAAGGGAATCTGTCAGGTCAAAAATCCATATGTAACTGATATATTTAGCTAATTCACTGGTGAAGGTCTTTCTATTCATGTATTTCTTTTATTTACACCCCCCCTTTCCTCTATAAACTGCAACAGGGGTGGACACTGACAGTGAAGGGTCCTGTGCAGGATTTATGCATGCCCCTTCCCCCCCCCAACAAGGCCCACCTACATAAATACATGCACATTAACTTGTATATTTGCATTAAGCACAATATAATAAAATATGCACATGCCCATTTACACATTACACATGTATGTACATAGTAGACACATGCACGATAGCTTATAACTATATCTAATTTATAAAGCTGAGTGTGTGTGTGTGTGTGTGTGTGTGTGTGTGTAGGAATCCGCCCTGTTGCATTTAGACACCTCAGTTGATGCAGGGAACCTCATAGACTTTGTTTTGAAGGGAAACTTTACAGTCATTCACCAAAAAAGCCTTACAATGTTTGTGTGTGCCAGATAACAGATACTGCCTTGGCTGTTTTGACAGTTAGCCTGAATATTTATCAAGTGGCCTATAGCAACCAATCACAGCTCAGCTTCTGATTGATTGCTATAGGCAACAAAAGACATTCATAGTATAACACAGTTTATAAATGTCTGTGAAACATTCAGGGAAGCTTGCCGAAGATAAGGGACTTCTGAAAAATGGTGCACACAGGTATATGACTCTCAGTGAAGTAGCAGCCACACAATCCCCAAAGCGACTAAGACACCTCTTTTCTTTTCTTCTACCAACCTCCCACACACGGCCCCCAATGTACAGCAGGAGCCTGCACACAACCCCCAGTATACAGCAGAAGGCCTCACACAGCTCCCCACACATAACCCTGAGTATAGAGAAGAAGCCCTCACACAGCCCCCCACACATAACCCTGAGTATAAAGCAGGAGCCTGCACACATCCCCTAGTGTACAGCAGGAGGCCTCACACAGCCCACAGTATTACAGTAGGAGGTTGTGCACAGCAGCCCTCAGTATACAGCAGGAGGCCACACATAGCCTCCTGTGTCAGGAGTGCAGTGTCATCACAATAAGGGCAGGCTTGTGTGGCTGTGGCGTCCTTAATTTGGAGGATGGTGACAGGGCTGGCTGTAGGTTTTTTGTGGGACCCAGGCAAAAGTGATTCAGTGGGCCACTTTAACACAATTCATGATTATAAAGTAGAAGATGTGGGCTGTATGTGTATATATATATATATATATATATATATATATATATATATGTAAATATGCAATATGAATCCCCCTATGCTCTGTCCTGCTACCCACATTGTGCACTCTGACCCTACGTGTGCTGTCTCTCTTCCTTTTGCAATGTTTTCCCCCGTGGGTTCTTCTGTCCCCTTGTGAGCTGTCTCTCCCCCATGCGCTGTCTCTCTTGCCTCTGTGCAGTCTTCTCCCTGGGGCGGACTGGCCCAGGCGGCAGGGGGGCAAGTGCCCCCTGGGCTGGTGGTATAGCCCACATCTAGGGCCGCCACCCTATAGAGGCGGGCCGGCTGCGATTTGCGGCTGGCGCGGCGATGCATGCATATGGCGATGGAGCTGGTAAGAGAGCTGCTCAAAAATTACTGATAGCACCCCCTCCCCGGTCCTCGAAAATTTCTGATAGCACACCCCTCCGGTCCTCAAAAATTTCTGATAGCAAGCTCCCCCCCCCCCCCCTCGCTTCCCAGCTATGGGCTGGCCCCCGGAGGCCCCAGCCAGCCCCTGTCTTCTCCCCTTGTGTGCTCTTTCATTTTACCTGTCACCTCCTGTATGCTGTCTCTTTATCCCCATGTGCTGTCTTTGCCCCTCGTGTGCTCTCTCCTTTGGGCTGTCTTCTCGCTCCTTTCTCCCATTGTGTGATCTCTTCTTTGAGCAGTTTTCCCTCTGTGCACTCTCTTCTTTGTGTGCTGCCTCTCTTCCCCTTGTCCTGTCTTCTCTCCCTGTGTGCTCTCTCCTTTGAGCTGTCTTCCCCTTGTGTGCCCTTTCCTCATGTGCTGTCTTTCTCCCCCTATATGCTCTTTTCCTCCTGTGCACTGTGCGCTGTCTATCTTCCCATGTGCGCTGTCTCTCTTGCCCCTGTGTGCTCTCTACCCATGTGTGCTGTCTCTCTCCCTGCTGTTCGCTCCCTACCCCTGTGCACTGCCTCTCTCCACTATTCATTGTCTTCCCCTGTGTGCTGTCTCTCTTCCCCCTGTGTGCTGTTTGTCTTCCCACTGTTCACTCTCTACCCATATGCACTGTCTCTCTCAGAGCAGCTGCCCCCATCTATCTGCAGATCTCTCAGGTTACCGGCCCCTCCTCTCCACTTAGTCTGATGCTGCCTTGCTTTATGGTGGATCCAACAGTCTCAGCAGCTGATCAGGCCCCCTCTCCCTCTGGGGCCCCTTCTCCCTCAGAGGCCTCAGTGTGATTGCATCGGCTGAATAGGTGATATGTCCGCTCCCTTAAGTGCAAAGATTAATTCCATCTGTCAATCACAGTGAGTGATCACTTAGTTCTCTGCTGCACACTACCCAAGGATGAATATTCATGGAGTGCCATCACTGCACTGCCCTTCTTTGCAAGCATCCAACCAAAGTGAAAATGAAAGCAAGTGTAAGACACAGAGCACAGGAGGAGGGAGGGAATGCCAACATGGGAAGGACTGAATAATAAATGAACATTAACATACTGCGGACTATTTGGCAGTGAAAGTAATGGACTAGACTAGTGAAGCAGCTGACTGCTGGGTGTGAAGGTGCTTATAGCAAGAGAACTACAAAGGGTACAGTAATGATTTTTACATATTCTGAAAGGGCTAACCAGGTACTATTTAGGGGTACTATTGGTATCATACTGTAAAATGACATGACAGAGTCCCTCTAAAGGATCAATATTGATTTTTAAGATTGCTACTCCCAATAGGTGGCACTAGAGTTCAAGTCTTCTTCATCTCTTAAGAGGTAATTTGCAAATTTTATTTCTCAGAGAAGCATTGCAGGCATTTTACTCTCCTCATACTGGCATGCCAGACCTGACATGTCATTCTCCATAAGGAGAAAACTTAACCCTTAGATTAACTTTTTTGTATACCGAAAAAAATTGATAGTTTTCCCCCAAGGTTTGTCTTGAAACCAATTGCCGGGAAAAGGGATAGAACAAAAATGTAACTTCAATAGCATCAGTATGGTAATCATTTGTCTTTACTTTCCTTTTTACTTAAATAGGTGACATTGGTCTGTGAATTGTCCCAATGTGTTGTTTATGGTCCATCAGTCAGCAAATAAAACCCTGACATGAATAGCCTCAAAGAATATAATGAGAAAAATACAGACAGTACATATGTGACAAAAGCAGGGTTATATGACTAAAGCCTATGGCTATGTGCCGACGGTGCAGATTTATTGCAGATTTTGTTGCAGATTTGGTGTGCATATGTATCAGATCTACAACAAATCTTCAGCACAGTGTAGGCTAAGTGTACGGGACCTCAGAATACCTGTGCAATTACAGCGGATTTTTCTGCAACAGAAATGCTGGTTATCCAACACCCCTCTCCACACAAACATCGCCCCTACTGACTGTATGCAAGAGGATGACACCACTACAATTCCCAAGTCTCGCGCATGCGCAGTGGCGTGCCTCACTGTGCCCTATTGAACAGCCAGTGATTCCACTATGCAGGTGCAAGATCTAGGGCACTAATACCGAAGTCTTGCGCCTGCGCAGTGGAATCACTGGCTGTTCAATATGGCACAGTGAGGCGCGCCACTGCGCATGCGTGAGACTTGGGAATTATAGCGACATCATCCACTTGCATAGTCAGGAGGGGCGGTGTTTGCATGGAGCGGGGTGGCACTGACCACAATATGCAGACATCTATATGACCAAGCCACAAAATTAGCATATGGTGCGGCACAGAATAAAAATAATTTTTTGAGGTATGCAGGGGGATATCTGAGGATATAAAGGGGTCAGAGCAACTACAATTACATCATGGTAAAGGTGGTGGCAGAGTATAGACCCCCCAAACTGATGACAGGTTCACTTTAAACACCTTGCATGCTCCTCTGGGAAATTAAATATGCAAATTGCCTCTTCAGAGTGGAAGAGGAGGAACTCTAGCACCACCTGTATTAATCCTAAAATCCAATATCGACCTTTTAACGAGCCTTGTCATATCCATATCCTTATTCTTGGTCATAGGAGAAGGCTGGTTAAAGGGTTGATATTGACTTTTAGGATTGCTACTTTCAATAGGTGGCACTAGAATTCATGTCCTCTTTGGAGAGCCAGTTTACTCACTGTACTGATGCAGACAGAAATAAGTTTTAAGAAATCGATGGTACCCTCAGTTAGTGTGTTACCTGCAATACATATGAGCTCTCCTGAATATCTTTTTTAGTATATACCTGAATGCATCGTGAAATAATGTTGCTACGGTCTACTTCACTCTTTGTTATGATTTTGGTCTATTATACCACTTGGAAAAGTAGGAATGAATTAATTTATATTTACATACAGTCAGCCTTAGAGTATGTGCACATGACATCTTGAAGACGCCGATGGACCGGCCGAGGTTCTCCTAGGCAATGTTGGTGAAATATCTTAGTTTTGCATAATTTTTGTGGAGGCTTCTTTTTTTCTCTAATTTAATCTATCCTTTAACAGGTTCAAATTTTCTGAACCCTAAAATGGTTAAAGAGGACCTGTCACCAAACCAGGCATGGTGATCTAATTACAGCACTGGATGCAGCATGTCTGCAGCATGCAGACAAGGGGTCCCCCAGCACTTGAGCAGCCCTGCACCCCGAGATAATACAGTTAGAAAACTTACATCCTGCAGCCGGAAAGGAGGTGGTAAGGGCTGCAGCCAAGGGCAGATTCACACCCCCTGCCTGTGTAATCTGCCCACCGCTGCCAATCATTGTCTCCCTCTTCTGCAGCATTAAACAGATTTTTTTTTCCAGAACTTGCTGTTTAGCCCCGCCCCCTGCCTGGTTTGGTGACAGGTCCTCTTTAAAATAAGTAAAAAAAAAACTAAAATGTGCGCAGCAATGTTGTTTTCACTGTGTAATTGTTGTACAGTATGTTTTATGGCATGTGCACATACCCTACAGAGGGGTTCTCAGGTTCTGGAAAACCCTTGTCCCTAGATGAAGTGTTCTATAGTCACCCTCCCTGGGTCCAGCACTGAGTCTCCATTGCTCCTGATGTCTGCTATTGTCTGCAGTGTTGATCATATTGACTACACTGCAGCCAATCAGTGAGTTCAGCGGCTCATGCCGTCTGCTTGGGTATTTAATGGCTATTGCGCCGACTTTAATTGTTTTTACCTTATACCTCCCCTTTATTTTATAAGCTACTAGCTGTAGAGCCTGGCAATGCCCAGGCATAGTAACTGACTGTTCTTAGTTATAATAGAAAAGATTAATTATTTTGCACATAAACATCTGCTGTAAAATCCTCCTCCTCCATAGAATGTTGTCTGGTTCTGCCTCTATCTATTCCCCATCCATAGAATGTTGTCTGGTTCTGCCTCTAGCTTCTCCCCCTCTATAGAATGTTGTCTCATTCTGCCTCTAGCTCCTCCCCCTCCATAGTATGTTGTCTGGTTCTGCCTCTAGCTCCTCCCCCTCCATAGTATGTTGTCTGGTTCTGCCTCTAGCTCCTCCCACTCCATAGAATGTTGTCTGGTTCTGCCTCCGGCTCCCCCCCCTCCATAGAATGTTGTCTGGTTCTGCCTCTAGCTCCTCCCACTCCATAGAATGTTGTTTGGTTCTGCCTCCGGCTCCTCCCCCTCCATAAAATGTTATATGGTTCTGCCTTTAGCTCCTCACCCTCCATAGAATGTTATCTGGTTCTGCCACTAGCTCCTCTCCTGCCATAGAATGTTGTCTTGTTCTGCCTCTAGCTCCTCTCCTGCCATAGAATGTTGTCTTGTTCTGCCTCTAGCTCCTCTCCCGCCATAGAATGTTGTCTGGTTCTACCTCTAGCTCCTCCCGCTCCATAGAATGTTGTCTGGTTCTACCTCCAGCTCCTCCCGCTCCATAGAATGTTGTCTGGTTCTGTCTCTAACTCCTCTCCCTCCATAGAATGTTGTCTGGTTCTACCTCCAGCTCCTCCCGCTCCATAGAATGTTGTCTGGTTCTGCCTCTAACTCCTGTCCCTCCATAGAATGTTGTCTGGTTCTGCATCTAGCTCCTCCCGCTCCATAGAATGTTGTCTGGTTCTGCCTCTAGCTCCTCTCCCGCCATAGAATGTTGTCTGGTTCTGCCTCTAGCTACTCCCGCTCCATAGAATATTGTCTGGTTCTGCCACTAGCTCCTCTCCCGCCATAGAATCTTGTCTGGTTATGCCTCTAGCTCCTCTCCTGCCATAGAAGGTAGTCTGGTTCTGCCTCTAGCTCCTCCCACTCCATAGAATGTTGTCTGCTTCTGCCTCTAGCTCCTCTCCCGCCATAGAAGGTAGTCTGGTTCTGCCTCTAGCTCCTCCCGCTCCATAGAATGTTGTCAGGATCTGCCTCTAGCTCCTCTTCCTCCATAGAATGTTGGCTGGTTCTGCCTCTAGCTCCTCCTGCTCCATAGAATGTTGTCTGGATCTGCCTCTAGCTACTCTTCCTCCATAGAATGTTGTCTGGTTCGGCCTCTAGCTCCTCCTTTTCAATAGAATGTTGGCTGGTTCTGCCTCTAGCTCCTCTTCCTCTATAGAATGTTGTCTGGTTCTGCCTCTAGCTCCTCCCACTCTATAGAATGTTGTCTGGTTCTGCCTCTAGCTCCTTTTCCTCCATAGACTGTTGTCTGGTTCTGTGAAGAGGTGGGCTATTAAGTGGGGTGTGGCTAATTTCATTGAGCGGGGCTATGTGGAGCTTTATATATATATATATATATATACAAAACAGAAAAAAACTGCACAGCACTCACAGCACTCCTGTGAGTGCTGTGCAGTTTTTTTCTGTTTTGTGTATAACGAATGGAGAATCTGGCTCCATGACTGCAACTTGCACCCTCATCACCCACAGGTGGTCTTAGGTTGAGATGGTGTCCGCCCACTTGAGAGTGGGATAGGGAGGAAAAGGAGGACAGGGATGTCAGCGTTAGGACTCATCAGACCTGGGGTCGCCTTGTCGCGGCTGATGAGCAAACGGACATTGGCCAATGTGCGTACCAAGAACCCCAAGAAAATAAAAAAATAAGATTTTGAGTTTTTTGAAAAAAACGTAAGTTTTTACATTTTTTCCTCAAATATATACCGCTTGTTAGCATGTTTGCACATTGGTAGTAGCTGAGTGCTGCAGAGAATTTTTTTCTAGTTATATATATATATATATATATAATATATATATATATATAGATATAGATATATATTTCCACATCCTAACATAATTTGGACCCCAGACCAGACCTGAGGCCAGATGAGGCAGTTAGCTACTTCTAGTTGCCCCACAGTGCCAGACAAAGGTCAAAGAACTGCTAGGCACCACAGTTATAACTAGCCTCTTTTTCACCCAGGGCAAAGTAGCAGCTGTCACACTGTATCTTCTTACCCTAAGTGTCTTGTTGGTGCACCCTAGGGCCTTTACCTCTAAGGACATATGCCCCATCAGATTTGCCAGATCTTATGAAAGTTCTCAAAGAATAGACAATGGCGGTTTATAATGAATTCACAAAAATACTTGATATTTGGCCACCTGATTCTTGTAAGTAAAAGTAATAAAATAATTAGAAATATTTTGTTACATGAATTTTTAACAGGTTTTATCTTTATGGAAATTGCCTTTAGGGAAGACGTAGTATAAAACAGAAGCGTTATCAATATTTATCCCTTGCTGGTTTGGCACCACAGCTCTGGTGGTCCTACTTGCCTCAGCTTACGTTTAGCTTCGATGACTTATCCATCATGCACGTGGAAATACTGCAATGTCTGGCCTTAGTAATAGTGATAACACAGTTGGCCACTGACCACAGAAAAAGACTGATAGCGACCACAAGAGGCAGGCACATTATGATCGTGGTTGCAGAGGGTGAAATTAAAACTGTGCGAGTGCTGCAGGGGGCCCGCCAAAGTCAGAACCTATTTCAGCTACATTTGTGTCCAATGACGCACATTCAGCTGAAGTGTATTGCCGTCTGGAGACCCATTGGGTCCTTTCCCCAAATAGACATCACCAGCCAATCCAAATCAGGTAGCTAACATCAGCGTGCCAGGTTGTAATGTGCAAATTGTCATTTCAGTGACGAAGTAGACGAACACTATTGCCGCCTATTGAAAGTAGCAATTCTAAAAGTCATAATTGATTCTTTAATAAGCCTTTTAACCCCTTCCCGACCCTTAATGTAACACAATGTCAAGGGTCGGGTCCTGGTGTTTGATGTGAACTCAGGTGCGGCGCTCAGGAGATCAGGGGAGTTGTGAGTTCTACTCTGACGACATGGAGGAAGACACGGGGAAGCTGTCACTCCTGGACCTGGGATTTCTGCAGAGTGAGGTGGAGAACCAGGGTCAGCAACTGAAAAAGTCCCAGGTGGAGGCGGTGGAGATGTGGAAAGACAATCTGCTTAACAGGATGACCCAGAGGTGGATGCCGCCACAACCCCCCATTGCAGGCCCCAGAGGAAGAAGGTGAGCGCCGAAAAAGCTGCAGGTACCAACGACCCCCCGGCGGCTGACGACACCCTGGTAGGGTCCCTAGATGCTCCAAGCCCCCAGCACCAGGCCGGGATAGCAAGAACTTGCAGTGGGACCATTCTGTAGTCCAGCACAGATAGGTGGCCTCATTAGAGCCCGAGCCGGCCGTGAAGGAAGTGTATGTGGAGCGGGAGGTCATCAGATGGGTCGACCAGGGGGACTTCACTAATAGTGTCTCTACTACAGGCCTTCCCTCTCTGGTCTCTCCTGGAAGCATAAGTTGGGAGGAATACTGCCGCCAGCAGCAAGCCAAGCAAAAGGCCCAGAGGGAAGCTGAAGAGGCAAAGCGGCAGGCTAAATGGCTTGCCATGGAGGAGCGGAACCTGCAAGAGAAGCAGCGGGTCTACCGATCCAAGGCAGCAGAGCGGGGCCCAATCTATCGAGGTTCCGTGGTCCGGTTCAACCAGGACAAGGGCTGGGGATTTGTCAAAGAGGTGTAGAGACCGGAACCAGGACACCCAGGTCACATTAGGAACGATTGTAGTGGGGCTGAGTGGTGAATGGAGTTAGTTAGAGGGAGCACTCGAGAAGGAGTAAGGTCAGGAAGAACACACATAGATGACGTGGGACATGTGACAAGGGGTATAAATAGCATGGGAACCATCTAGAACGCAGAAGAACAACAGTGAGCAGAAGAAGAGAGTTACCCAGCTGAGGAGAGGTGGTAGAACAGCTGGAGTGAGGCCTTAGCACACCAAGGTAGAGTTGGAAGGAAGCTAGAGAACACATGCCTTAGAAGTGTCTAGAGGACTAGAGCAAGAGAGAGCTTGTCCTGAGGTTGAACCCAAGAGAGCAGAGAACACCCAAGTGGCTCCAGGAAAATGAGGGGGTCCCAGAGGAACGGGAAGTGAGCAATCCACCTGTGGGGCTCGTGTCCATTGTCAAGCGTAGGCAGTGGAAGGACTAGGCTGCGAGGGGCACCGGGAACTCGAAATGACTAGTGGAGATGATCAAATAGGCTCAGCTAGCAACCTGGAGGGCTGTGGCACTTCCATGGTGTCATTGCCGAACAACCGCACACATCTGCTGAAAAGGTGGCAACAATAGGGCTGGGGGGAGACACTGCAGGGGAACCTCTCAGAGAAGCCCACAGTCACTGGCTCAGAGCTCTGTGTGGCAAGATGCAAAGAAGGAAGGGTGAGGCAAAGCACTGTGTGAGACGACCTGGAAAGGACAGAGAAGGGGTGCCGGTTATGCATCATCCTCCTACCCAAGAGTAGCTGGATCTGGATCCCTGCCTCCAAGAACCCAGTTCTCAGCAGGCTGCTGCACTAAAAACGGTGAGTAAAGAACCAAAGACAGCAGCCCACTGTGTCTGTGAACTTTCTCAATGCGTCTAAAACACCAGAAACATTACTACCAACTCACTCAGGTACGTTTGGCCACCCTAGGGGTCAGCCCTACCCATAGAGGGCTTAAGAGCATTGCTGCCTCCCAACCATTGACTCCTGAGAGGACTTTTGAGCAGCGGCGGCCATCTATAGCCACAACCTGAGGGTGGCGTCACGTAAAAACACTAGTATCTCCTCCACGCCAGATCCCTACTCCCAGGAAAGATAGCCACCCACACCAAACTTTTAATGACACTGTCAGGGTCGCGGAGCCAGGTCTCGGTCCCTGTGATCCCCGTGATGAAGCCTCAAGAAATCCTGGTTCCGAGTACCCTAAGGCCCTGGAGGGGCGTGTCAGTACAAACATGAAAAAAAAAAAAAAAAAAAAAACATAAAAGTTCAAATCACCCCCCTTCAAAATATAAGAATTAAAAAAAAATAAACAAAAAACACATATTTGGTATCGCTGTTCAGAAACGCCTGATCTATCAAGATATAAAAACACCTGATGAAGACGGTCCTTTGTACTGTCAAAACATGTTGTGGAGTTTGCAGGAGGATTATTAATAAAGGTTTGTTAATTATTGCTTAAATACCATCATACTGTCATCCTTAGGGCTCCCTATGAGACTTCTATACTTTTATCTTTCAAGATATAAAATCAGTTAATGAGAGCCATAAACTGCGTAACAGAAAAAAAGGTTCAGACGCCAAAGTTATGTTTTTTGGTTGCCGCAACATTGCTATAAAATGCAATAACGGGCGATAAAAACAGCGCATCCACCCAAAAATGGTATCATTAGAAACGTCAACTCAAGATGCAAAAAATAAGCTATCACACAGCCCCATATCCTGAAAAATGAGAGCGCTACGGGTCGCAGAACATGGCGCAAAAAGTGTGATTTTTTTTTTAACAGCTGAATTTTTTCACCACTTAGATACCAGTATACATGTTTGGTATCTACGAACTCGTACTTGGAATTTTTTTCCTATTTTCCTGCACACTCTATGGTAAAAAGACATGATTGCATCTGAAAGTACAACTCGCAAAAAGCAAGCCATCATATTTCTATATTGATAAAAGAATTAAAAAGTTATGACTCTTGGAAGCAAGGGAGCAAAAAACAAAAATGATAAACGAAAAATCGCCGGGTGGTGAAGGGGTTTTTAATATGAGTTAGGACATGTGCCAGATCACATGCCGAATTTGCATATTTCCCAGAGGAGCATTGCAGCTGAAAGACTCCTCACTGCTGGCTGGCAGATTCATCTCCATAAAGAGAGTAGCTATTCCCCCGGGTTGTAATGTCAAATGACAATCAATCACGTCATACATCGCCCATGGCAGGCACGCTGACGTCAGCTGCTGACCTCTATGACAGCTACAGAAGAGGACGCTGCTCATCGTGGGAGGGCGAGAAGGTGAGAAGAATTTTTATTTTCTGCATGCATTAGAGATCTAGCGATGGGCGGTCCAGCTCTTTTTAGTGATCCGGCTCATTCAGCTCCGCTCTTCAAAAAGAGACCGCTCTTTTGACTCAGAAAATGGCTCTTTTTGTAAATAATCCTGCGGTCACCTAGTGATGATTACAGAACTTTGCCTATATAGCGATGTCATTCTACACACGTACAGGGATCTAGTGATCAGTATAGACTGTTTTTCAGCATTCCTGTGTCCTCAGATTGTCAGCTCCTGTGATCAGGGCTCTCGCTCCTCCTTTGTTACTTTCTATCTGTCATTGTTTGGTCCCTTCTTAGTAAGTGCTGCAATATCTACTGCTCTGTATAGGAATAGAATTCTTAAAGGATCCTGTCGGCAGGAATCCATTTTTTGTACGCTGTATTATTATCGTCCTATAAAGATTTTCATGCAGACGACATCACAATGGGGGCGGCTCTATAGCGTTGGGGACGGTGGCTTTCTCTCCCCCTTGTCCGCTCTCCCACCCCTGTGTGCTGTCTCTCTTCCCCCTGTGCTCTCTCCTTTGACTTGTGTTCCCCCGTGTGCTGTCTTCTTCTCTCATGTGCTCTCTCCTTTGCCTGTGCGATCTCTCTCTGCCCCCCCGTGCGGTGTCTCTCTGCCCCGCCCTGTGTGCTCTTGTGGTGCCCACCGGGCAGGCCGCCACCAGAGGTACTGCACTCCTCCATTAGAGGGAGAGTTGTGCCTCTGTTCTCCAAGTACTGGGATGGCACAGTTGAGCTTCAAACACACACACACACACACACACACACACAACACTTAGGACGACACAGGGAATCGGCCCTGAACACGCAGCAGATGCTGTATGCCCGAACTGTTGAAACCGGAGGCCCCGAGTTCCTAATGGGAGCTGTGGCCGAAGACACGACACAACTTGGAGATGGTGGCTGGACTAGGGAGCAGTATCAGTGGTACAACTGAGCCACTGTGACTGTCTGTAACTGAGCTGTGTGCAGAGGCGCTGAGAGGAGCGGAGAGACTAGCTTATAGCGCGGAGGGACCAACAGAGAAACACCCAGTAAGAGAGAGAGGAACACCTAAAGAGGCTCAACTGCACTATCCCGGTTCTGGAGACCATGCTGAACTGGAGGTTGGCAAGGGGAAGCACCCAGCGGCCGTGCTGAAACAACTAAGTAAAAGTTACGGAACTCCAGCTGTGGTGTGTGAGACTTTCCTTAGCGGTGACCACCGGCCGCAGAGGCCGCATGAAACACCAGGATTCTGATGGCCTAACAAACATCTGCCAAGGTACGAACTGAACCCTCATTCCAGCTGACTTGGGGACCGCACTCCACCTGCAGGGAAAGCAACCATCCAAGCTGCTGGTCATAGTCCCCAGAGATTCTGAAACAGTGGTGGCTGCCCATGGCCTGGCCGCGTACCGCAGGTGGTGTCATGAATACCCTCTTTCCCTGTCTTCCCCATCAATCCCCATTTATTTTAAAGATACCGCGAGGGTCACAGAGCTGGGTGGTCCCCTTGACATTCCCTAAAAAGAACCGTAGGAACTGGCCCGGTAACGAGTACCCTGGAGTTGGGCGTGTCACACGCTCTGTCCTTCCCTGTGCGCTCTCTTCCCTGCCTGTATGCACTCTCTCTGCCTCCCATGTGCACTCTCTCTGCCCCATGTGCATTCTGTCTGCCCCCGTGCACTCTCTTTGCCCCACACTGTGCGGACTCTCTGTCCCGCCCTTTGCACTCTCTGTTCCCTGCCCGTGTGCTCTCTCTCTGTCCCTGTGTGTCCTCTGCCCCCATGCATTCAATTTCTGCTTCCTCTGTGCGCTCTCCCTCTGCTCTCCCTGGGCGCTCTCTCTGTGCCGCCTGTGCACTCTCTCTGCCCCCCCTGTACGGAGAGTGCAGAGACAGGGACCAGGGGAGGGGAGTGGAGCATGCACTGTCCGTGTGCTATATGTGTGCTGTCCGTGTGCTATCCAGGTGATATCCGCCATTGCACACTCACCTCCCTCCAGCACTGCCAATTCTGCTCGTCCGAGGCGCTGCACTCAGAGCAGTGAATATTAGATGAGCCTAATGAGCCCCAGAAGTGAGAGGAGCAGACAGCGCTGGAAGCATGTGAGTAGGAACTTCTTTATTTTAACACTTAAAACTCCTGGCTCTGGTCCGTGCACACGGATGTCACATGGAGGACATCTGTGTTAATTATGTTTTTGGCCAAAGCCGGTCGGTGCTGCCTGCAAAAAGCGAACATGTCTCCGTGTGGACACAAGGAGAAATGATCCATGTGGCTGTACATATGTCTGAAGGGGTCCATAGAATATGATGTGCCTCCAGCATGTGTCAGCACAGACCGCACACATAACTGAGGCACAGATGTGTGAAAGAGGCCTGACTCTGAAATAAAACTGTCAGTCTGTCTGAGGCTCTGACTCTACACTTTATATATTCTACCAGCAAACTTACTTAAAAGACATTAATGACATCACAGGTCATGTGCACTAAGGACCCAATCACTGTGAGTGCAATCTTTCATGTGGGATGAGCCCCACAGGTCCTTGTCATTCCACACCAAGCACTATAATTCCTGCTGTTCAAGTACATGGCCACCAGCAGTCTGAGGGTTAAAGAAAAAAAAAATTCGGCACACCCACAGGGGAGAGCCGGCTATTATCGTTCACAGCAGGGGACTCTTTCACGAAGGACACATCACTATAGAGAACAGTTACAGAAATGGGGGCAATTATACCAGGAAGGGCCCAGTTTGAGGGATATATATATACCTGGATGGGGAACATATATACCAGGAAGGTGCTCATAATGGAGACATATATACTAGGATTGGTGACATACCTGGAAGGGGACTAAGATGGGTGACATATCTACCAGGATGGCAGACGTATATTACTAAGAAAGGTTTCAGATTGGGAAACACATACATCAAAATGAGACATATACCACGATGGGGTAAATATATAACTGGATGGGGCTCGTACATATCTGGAACGGGCCCATGATGGGGGACACATATACCAGGAAAGGTCTTAGGATGGGTAACAGATATACCAGGATATAGGGCGGAGCCCAGAAAGGGAAACATATATATCAGGAAAGATCCCTAGATTGGGGACCGGATGTGGGATATACTGTATATAATTGGAACGAGCACAGAAAAGGGGCCCATATTTACAGGATTTAGATTGCTACAAAAGCCCATACAACTGACCAGGTGAGGGATCGAAGGGGGCAGGTCCAAATTTTGACCTGGGCCCATCTGACTGTATATCCTCACCTGGTAGTTGGGGCAGTAGAGGATTAGTAGTGTGAGTGTCAATTGCATACAAAATGGAGATGAAATTAAGAAAAAAAATAAGAAGCAATGTTCCTTAAAATATCAATATTATAATAGATCAAAAAGTCACTAAATATTTGTGTAAGTTTCGAATTAAAGAGACTGATTTAATGTTACTGATTTTCAATACAATAAAATTGGTGGGAATGGATAGCGCTGCTATAACAATGTGTGTAAGCAGCATACCTGCCAGCAGCCCATATGGCACAGACAGATCACCAGTGATTTCAATAGAAAGGCTCCTCATGTAGTTAGAGAATCCTGGACAAAGCTTATCAGACTCGGCTGCTAATTACTACAAAGAGGAAGCTATCCGCATCCCCAGCAGCTTGAACATTAGAACATCTTGGG